>LPNX011143150.1:404752-474134 GCA_001517045.1 Pseudotsuga menziesii
CGATGAATCTCTTAAAATTAACAAGATAAAAAATTACAAATCCCTTACTAAAAAGAAAAAAAAGCAGTATATTGACAAAAGGAAAGACAATCTCTTACACCTCTCTAAGACGGCCCCTAAGAAATTCTGGAGGCAAATTCTAACCAGAAAAACCAAAGATAATATTAAAATTTCTCTGCATGACTGGAATTCCTATCTTAATAAGCTTTATGACTCCCCGAATGTCATAGACCACTTTGAAACCCTCCTCACAATGGAAGAAGTTTTCTCTTTAAAAGACATATATTTTGGGGTTAAGCGTTTGGCTAATGGAAAAGCTAAGGACATTGAAGGTTACCAAGCAGAAATCTTAAAAATTGGAGGTCCTGTCCTCATCCCTCACATCCAGAAGATTTTTAATCAAGCAATCAAGCAAGGGTTCCCTAAACCTTGGACTCAAAGCCTCATTATCCCTATTTTTAAAAGTGGGGATACAAATAACCCCTCAAATTATTGAACTATTATGATAAGCCCCCTCTTAGCCAAGTTATATGGTATTATTTTGGAAAATAAAATCAGCATTTGGATTGAAAGTGAAGGTAAGCGATCTAAAGGCCAAGCAAGTTTTAGAAGGCATCACTCAACAACGGACCACCTTATTGCGCTTAGGATCATTATGGAGGAGTGCCACAATGATAAATCCAATATCTTTTGCTACTTTGTGGACTTTAGAAAGGCTTTCGATACGGTACCTAGAAATAACCTTTGGAATAGGTTAGAAGAGCTTAAGGTTCCTTTCGAGCTGAGAGCTGCCGTGATAAGGCTCTACGAGAATGTAATTGCCAAGTTTAGAAGCAATGAGGGATGGTCAAAAGATATTAAGTGTAATATCAGAGTTAAGCAAGGTTGCCCCCTCTCCCCTACCCTTTTTGGCATTTACATTGATAAGTTAGAGGGTTGTTTAGAAGAAGCAGGTTGTGCTGGTACGATCTTAGCTGGAATAGTCATCATCCTTCTTCTTTATGCTGACGATATTGTCCTTATGGCAAGGTGTTCTTCAGATCTTGATAAGCAGCTTCGACTCCCCAAAGATTTCTGCTCTAACATGGGTATGATTATTAACACTGACAAAACAAAAGTTATGATTATCAAATCCAAGAATGATACATACGCTAATTTTATGTATGACAATAGCAACTTGGAGGAAGTGTCTTCCTACAAGTACCTAGGAATTGATATTCATCACAAACTCAACTGGAACTATAGCATTAAGAAAAGGATTAACAGAGGGTGGAAAGCTTACTTTGGTCTTGAAAATAACTGTAAAGCTGCAAACCTCATGATGTGGAATAAAAAGAAGCTCCTTTTTGAAACTCTAGTCACTCCTGTCATCTTGTATGGGTGTGAGGTCTGGGGTTGCAGCATCTCTAGAGAATCCTGGAGAAAGATCGAGCAAATACAGAAGCGTTTTATAACTTATAACCTCAAAATAAAAAACAATACACCTATCCTATTCTCCTTATAGAAGTGGGTCTTTCCCCCATCGAGAGCCTAGCTATGACTAGACTCCTGTTATACAAGAACAAAATCAATAACATGGGAGACCATAGACTCCCAAAGATAGCTTTAAACTCCAGCCAAAACCACTTAAGGCTCAAGTGTGGGTGGTATAAAGATACCAGGTCTTGGTTAAATCACTGGGAGATCGATGAAAATGTTGCTTTGCAGAATATTAATAACATTAAAAATATTATTTCTTCTAAGTTTAAAGAAAAGTTGTGGTGTGAGAAAGATCTCGAGGCTCAAAGAAAATTAAGATATTATAAAGAGGTCATCAACCCTACTCTAGAAGATCAAAAGTATCTCTTTGTTTTGATCAGTACTAAGAAAAAAATTAACATAGCTAAGATAAGAACGAACTCGCATGAGCTCCATAGTGAAACTGGTCGTTGGACAGTCCCTAAAACACCATGGGTAGAGAGGATCTGCCACCTTTGTGAGAGTAAGAACATTGAAGATGAAAATCACTTCCTCTTAGAGTGCCCTGCATACACCCACTTTAGATCCCAGTTTCATAATCTTTGTTGTAATACTGACTTTCCTAGCCTTTTAGCATGTCAAAATTATAGTAAGCTCGGGACGCTTCTTTCCAAGCTCTTTGAGCATAGAAATATAACTTTAAAGCAAACTAATTAATTCTCTTTTTTAGGTCCGATAGAACAAATTTGGTCTCATGGGACGTTAACCATCATCATCATCATCATCAATAAATGTAATATATATATAACTTTATATTCTAAAACTCATCCATCTATTTCAATAAAACTTTGTACTTAGAATATGTCACATTTTTTAAAACTTTGTACTTATAGTATATCACATTGTATTATAGTTGATTGAATTATTTGCTCTCTACTTTTACTTTGTTTTCTATTCTCAAACTCATGCATCTATTGAAATAGGCTCACAAGATTGGAATATTGACACATAAAACTTTGTATTTATAATATATCACATTGCATTGTATTATAGCTGATTGAATTATTTTCTTTAGTTAATGTATTTTACATAAATTATAATAGATTATTTATTATACACGTTTGCTTTATTCACATAATCTTATATATTGATTGTATTTAATGTTTACGGCAATCAACCATAACTTATTCATTATACATGTTATATTTGAAATCTTGATCACAAAAATCAATTATCTATTAAAATTTTATCTATCAATCATTATATTTTATATTTTTGCTTCATCATGTTTATTAATTCAATGAAAATTTATATGAAGGCATTTTTTATATGAATGTATTTTTAATCACTCAACTTATAACACTTTTGAAAATTGATGTTGTAAAATTTGAGGCTACTTATTTCATATATTTCTTGCTTGCAACTTCATTAATCCTAATAAAAAACAGAGTTAGTAAGCATATTGGTTATTCTAAATCATCTAATTTCTGTTTTTTAATTTTGAAAATGTTGATTTTGTGAAAAGTATGATGATGTAGAAAAAAACTTATGAAAGACATTTGTGGAAAATTTTTTGTTAGTTGGAAAGAAAAAAATATTTCTATTTAGCAAAAAATGTTTGAACCAAAATTTAACTTAAATTTAATGGCCATAATATTTTGACCAAAATTTCTTGTCAATAATGCTTGTTAATGGTTGGAATATTACTCATTAAATTTTTTATTTAAAAGATTCAACATAGAAAATATAGAAATTTTTTGTACTAATGTAAAATAATAAATTTTTATGTGATATTAAGATTTTTAATTTTTTATATTGATATTTAAAGTTTATTAAATTTAGTAGATGAAAATCAATTTTAATATGTATAAAATTAATTTTATGAAAACTAAGTCATGTCATATTAACTAAAAATATATGTATTTGAGCGAGTGATTGGAAAACCTTTACAGTGTGCCAAAATTTAATGCATTATTTTTATGTGATAGTAAACTGTGTTCTAATAATTTATGGATTGATTATATTTTAGATTAATATATTTTCTCCCAAACATTTTTAGTTTGAAGTTTAATTTTTAATAAATGAAGTATAATTGTTTATATATAGACACATACATATATATTTACTTATTTGTCTCTTTTAGTTTTTATAAAACTTTTGATTAACTTTGTACTTTATTTTTCTTAGAAATAAGGTGACAAATGATTACAATACATATAACACTTTGTACTTATAGTATAGCACATTCATTACTATTTAATTGAATTATTTTCTCTACTTAATGTATTCCATCCAACTTGTTTATTGTAATTTTTTATTTACTCACAAAGTGCACTTTACATAGGCTTATATATTGATTGTAATGTATTCCATCCAACTTGTTTATTGTAATTTTTTATTTACTCACAAAGTGCACTTTACATAGGCTTATATATTGATTGTAATTAGTATTTACCACAATTAGTGATAACTTATTCATTCTACATGCTCTATTTCAAACCTAGATCACAAAAATCAATCATCCATCAAACATCACTCTCTATCTAACATTGTGTCAACGAACTAATATTTCTTCTTAGAGCATGTTTATTAGTTCAATGAAAATTGATATGAATGTATCTTTGAAGACCTTCAAATCATCAATCACACAACTCATAACACTCTTTAAAATGTATTTGGTAAGGATTGAGACTACTTATTTAATGCAACTTTGTTAATCATCATTAAAAAAGCATAGTTGCCTAACATATTAGATATTATAAACCATCTTTTTTAATTCTTGGAAAATATATTTTAGTTTAAGGGAATAGATATATATATATATATATACTTAAAAAATTACTATTATTTAGTAAAAACTGTTTTAACCAAAAGTTAATTTAAATTTAATGCCCATAATATTTTAAACAAAATTTCTCTTCAATAATGCTTGTTAATGCTTGAAACACTGTAATATTTAATTTTATAGATTCAACATCACTTGATTGCTTTTGGTTAAAAAACATTTTTAGTTGAAAAGGCATTTTTGCCAAACTTTTCTTTTGGCCAAAAGTTGTTTTTAGATACAAAATTGTTCTATATATAAAAGTCTCTCATGCTTCCCCATGCCTTTTTTACATTGTTTTGGTCCTCCTTATGGATTTTTTTAATTTACCTTAGCTTGGATTTGTGTGTCTTTCCCACCTAATTTCTCAATGGATCTATTTAACTTCGGTTGATTTGACCTTGTTGTGAGGGTCCTATGGTAACCACTCTTTTAAAGGTACTTAAGAATCAATTGATTAATGTATGTGATAATATTCTAATTAGGCACACTAGGTATTTTGTATGTGTTCACATTTTGTAAGAAGGTCATCTTTAAAATAATTCATACTAAGGATTTGGCATTGTTGCCCCTTACACACACCTAGGGGGAAGTGCAACATAAATATTCAAATTGCTCGGTGTTTCCTCGGGGAGATTCTTGAGTCATGTGTTGTTACTTAATCATAACTCCTCCATTTAGGCAGAACTCCTAGCAAATCTGAGGGGGTTAGTCCAGACAAAAGAGTTTCTAAGGCTCTTTACTATTTTAGTTTTGTTAAGGATGAGATTTTTTTTAGGAGTTTGGTAAATGATCAAAACAACAACTTCCAAACTAATTAGATGTCAAAAACATAAATATAACATTCACAATATAGATTGATTAAAATCAAAAGGTTATTATTACAATATTACCTGTACCAAAAAAAATTCAAAAGTAAAAGATGTTGTTGAAATAGAAAATTGTGTGCAAGTGTATTTGGTTGATTTTAACTTATCAATATGATGATTAAATTAAGGGGAAGCAGACTCCGATATACTGTGAGCTACTCGGAATATGTATAGATTATGGAAAAGGTGGTTACACACTTGGAAATGTGGGTTGGATCATAGTCTCTAGGAGGTGTCCAACACTAGACAAATCGAGGGTGCATCCTCACGGTATCCCAAGTTCACTATTGAGTTGTTCATGCTTCCTTTGAAGAGATTCCCCGCATAATATCAAAGATTGATACGCCATATTTTTCTAATGTATTGGGGAAATTGTGTTTATTAAGTTGAGTTGTTTATTAAATGTGGAAATATTAAAAAGTCCACACTTCTTCTTTTGATTGTCCCAAAGATTAGGGCAAACCTGTGATGGAAAACATCATACAGTGAAGGGTGGAGTTTTTATTCCAATTGAGATTGTAAAAGAACAATAGGAAACTTGTGAGACTAATTATTATTTCCAATATTCTCCTTCGAGAATCAAGGCTCAGGATAGCAAGGATCAGTTAGTATCCAATTTTGCTAAAATAAAAGGAAAAATATTTGATTGAAAAATTATTACACAAAAGAAAAACTACTTTAAAGAATTTAAGAAAATAAAGATGTAAACGAGATAAAAGGAGACAGAGGCCTTCCCCAATTGGTGGAAGGGCGATGTGGGGGATTGAATCCTAGACTCTGTATTAATATTTAGTACAATGATTTTCTTATAAATGGGGCTCCCTTTTGATCTTGAAAAATGATCAAAAAAGGATTAAAAAATATTTCTTGGAGAAGGTGAATGAAGAAGCGGGAATGAGAGGTGTTTTGAGAATCCTAAAACATAAAAAATTCTGGAGCATTTATGCTTAACCTGTCATCAAAAGGAAAAAAGAAATGCAAGCTAAATATTTATAGATTAGTGGGTTAATCAATAAAATACAATAAGATGTACAACTTAGTTCCCCCCCAAAAAATAGAAATATCATGCTACTTCAAGTACTAAGAAAGTGAAACTAGATCTAAGATTTATGATCATGAAATGAAAACACTTTTAGATCTACAAATGAACAAGCAAAGAATATATATTAAATGAGATCTAAGATTGCTTTTAATAGGTAACCACAGAGAGAGATTTAAACTTTAAAAAGGAGAAGAAAGAGTTGTTCAAGTCTTGAATATTCCTTGCAAGATTATAAGAATCGTTGATCCGGTGAAGGAACTCTTATATTCATTTAAACCTACCAAATAAAAGGAGATTCATCCGAGCTCAACCTTTCACTCGGGATGATAATCTGAACACTTATCAAGATTGCACAAAATGAATTAGATTTGCTACACCCCACAGTTAGAAAATCAAAAGACCATGAAATATAGTTGAAGAAAGCATGGACTCTTATATTGCTAATAGAAAGAAAGTAAATAAGTAAATTGATAGCTGCAAATCATTGTCCTATGTGCTATAGAGATCCCTCTAAGTCATATTAGTCATTATGCAAAGAAAAATAACTAAACAATATTACCTCACAAATAAATTACCACATGCACAACTTGCCACAAATTGTGCACAAATCTGGAGCCTCCAAATCCTTTCAATTTTATTCATAAATAACACTGAAAATCATACAAGAGTAGAAGTTCCTTTTTTCCATCCAAAATGGAGGAAGTGGCCTCGCTTAAATAGATATCCAAGGACCAGGGGGTGCAGCACTCACTTCCAAAGAGAGTATGTATGAGCTTTGAGAGAATCATGGGAATAATGAAGTTAGAGTAGAGTGGAACCCAAGAGGTTAGTGCCGCATCTTCATTAGACTCCCTGCAAATCCTTTCAACATATGCCACTTGCACAAGTCGTGAAGAAAATGAAGGGGCACATATCTTTTACACGAGTTGAAGGCGCGTTCAATGTCACATATGAAAGGATTTGATTTCAAAGGACAGGTGCGACTTACCCGTAAGGATATGATCCCTTGCCTACATGCTTTACCAACCGAAACTTCATTCGTCACATACATATGACATGAGACCAATATGGGAGGGTGCAACCTCCAACAAGGATTGACTCGCCACCCTTCATAACTCTTTTAAAAACGATGCTTTAAGATTTAGTATGATTCACCTTTAATGGGAGACAAGATCATCACCATTCCGAACATGTTTTAACATGTTCCTCCTTGACTTTTAACTTTTGTCACTTTGTAATTTGGTTTCAGTTTTGGCATTAATTTGTCATTTCGTCAACTTTTTAGAGAAAAAATGTTTTACGAGATAATTTAACCTCTCGAAACATAGGAAAGGTGGGTCATAATATGAAGAGTATGCTCTAAGTGTGAAATCGAGCATCCCCATAGAAAATTTATAGTCCATACCACACATTTATCACAATTTAAAATTTTCAATTTAAACCATTAAAAGATGTCTATGTCTAAGTTTACGGGTTTTTTTTTCATAAATTAAAAATATACATAAGGGGCCTAGTACATTTTCATAATGGCTCAAAAAAATTTCTAGCATTCTTATCTACATTAGCACATGAACTTTAATAAAATCCTAAGTCCTATCCACCAAGACAACCATTCTAGCTTTGGAGGAGCAGTGAAAAACTCGAAAATTATATATGGCTTATTGAACATTGCATAGTTGACAAAGGAAAAAAACACCTTGGAATGATCAGATTGATGTATAAGTCCTAGGAATCCAAGTCTTTTACAAAAAAAAATCCATGATAATACATTTATTACAATATCCCCAAAGTGTATGAACATGTAATTATTAAAAAAGGGGCCCAAAAATGGCTCTGATTAACCATGGAACTTTCGAGCACTGATAACGAACAAGGAATTTGTTCATGACTTCAACGGCTCATTAGAAATCCACTTAATTGCAACTGTAGTGGATACCAAGCACTAATTATTGATGGAACCACAACTGAAGTATACTTTGAGTAGCAAGAAGTTGTTTATAGAGATAGCAATATATGCAATGCTTTTGTCATGTATTTTCATTATATTGGAGCTTTTCTCATTTGGAGGTTGGACCCTTGTATTAATTCTTGCACATGATCTAGGAACTTGGAATCAAAATCATCAAAGAATAATTAACAAATACTCAAGAATTGGAAATTATCGGAACCAGAAATGGTTTCCTCTCTGTATATTTAATAAACAATAATGGGTTTACAATTCCAATGCTGAGCAATGGATTAACTCCATGAAGAATTCGAATACCTAAGGAGACAATTTGAATTCAATGAGTGAGTCTAGCTTAACTGACTTTAAACCATTCAACCTCACTCAGTTAACCACTTGACCAAAACCCTAATTGAATCACCAAACCCTAACTGATTTCAAAGTGCAATAAATGACTAAATCTCAACTGAAGGAGATCAAAACACATGTCATAGCAATCCAACCATCAAGTGCTAGTGCTCCATGACTCCAATGAACCCCGATGAGGTTAACTGAAGCTGAACTGACCATCAGAAGTTGGTGGAGGCACCTTGTTGACTCCAGATCATTAAATAATATATTTAATGACTGGAGGTTCCTTAACTGACTATAACTGACTGGTTGAACCACTAGTTTGCAATTAGGTGCATTAATGTCACACAGATCACCCCCGGAGTGCTCTAGTTAGCCTCCTTGACTGTAGGATAAGGCTAAGTTAGCCTCCTTGACTGTAGGTAGGCATGGGTGTGACTGGATGATGGCAATTAATGCTCCACTAATGTCAATTAAGCTTAAGATAGTGGTTTAACTAAGCCAATTTGACCAAAAGGAGTGTGTATGATGGCAAATGTCTCCAACACCCCCCCTTAAGCTATACTCAGGAAGAGTTAGAAAACATAGATGCATAAAATGCTAGGTCCCTGGAAACTAAGGCCATAGGTCACCCTGTACAATGAAGTAACTGCTTAATATAACCAAGGAAAAGGGGAAAACCTCATGGGAAAAATACCCCCCCACAAACTAAGCAGTAAATCAAGAATTGGTTCTTCTATGTAGCAGCATCCTGAGACTGTGCATGTGAACCTCAGAATCCAAACTAAATGAATATGTCTGGAGGAATCTTCCACTTTGGAAGAAGAACAATGCACTCAACTAAATCAGAAATATAAGCAGTTGCACGGTGAAGACTAGACCAATGTAGAGCAACTGAAATCATCTGAAGAAAGAGCAAAGGTTCTTGAGGATTCGAACCATGTGTGGAACACTCAAGAAATTGATACATGTTGCAGCTTTGAACAACAAACCATGTGTAGTAAAATCGGCACCAATTTTTAGGAGCAAGTGTCCAAGCAGATGCAGAATGTCTTCCTCTTTACTTGTTCTGTGAGGAGATGAGCATGTGACCAAAGGTAGATAATCCCTGGGACTCTGGAGAGTGAATGCTTGAGCTCCATAATCTAATATAGCTTCTGAAATATCTAATGATTCACAAAATAAAATATCAGCAACCTCAAAAGAGGAAACTAACACCAAATCCCCATCAGCAAAATTGAAGAAGAACTGTGGTACTTGATTTTTGACACCGAAATTGGTGAGAGAAGCTACAAGCATGACTGAAAGCTCTTGGATTTTAAAATATGAACCAAATAATATCAGATCAGAATGTAAATCAAATCTAAATAAGTTCACAACAGATCCAAAACTGTGAAATGAAATCAAATTCCCAGCAACAGTTTTGTAGGAGACTTGCGGTACTTGTTTCTTCACACTGTTGATGAGAACAGCTACAAGCAGTACTGAAGGTTTATGAACCTGAAATTTTGAACCAAGAAATATTAGATCAGGTCCAAATAAGATCATATCAGATCCAATAAGGTTCGTATCAGATCCAAAATTATGGTCAACCGAGACGGTAGATGCACAGTTTTCTTCTTCTTCAAAATTCTGAATTTTTGTGCATGCAATCCTGCGGGAATTTGCTGGAAGATCTAGATCATGGGGAGCGAATGTGTCACTCTTATAATCTGATATTTCTTCCAAAATATCCAATTTTTTACATATTTGCACACCAGCAGGAACATTAGAGGAATAAAAATCAAATTTCTCTTCACTTTCGGAAGCAATTACTAGTAAATTTTTTACAGAATTCAAAGGAAAATCACCAGTGAATGTTTGCATGGAAGTGCAGCGGTGTTTTTCTTCAATATTAGACATTCGAATGTATTCTTCTATTTCAGCAATATGAGAAGATGAGATATCAGAGATCTTATGAACTTCCGAAGCATCAGGAGAAGGAGTCACTTCATGGAGACTTTCTTCAATCCGAATTGAATGTGTAGAAGATTCTGCTTCATCTTCATCTTGAACAACTTCATTAGAGAGAGTAGAGGATGAGAGTTTTGAGTAAAGAACTCTTGTGGTGCTACCTTTGATCTCCAAAGTACTATTATGATCCTCATTGTGCTTGCCAAAGGTTTTGTCCAATATTGTCTAGACTTCCTTTGGGTATTCAGCAGAACAAATAAGGTAGTACAAGCTAGGAGAAAGGGCCAGACCTATTGCTCCATAATCTCTATCACCATCATTTAGCCAGTCATTCTCATTCTCATAAGACTCTTTTCCAAGTCCAATAGACAGCTCATAGAGACCTCATCTCTTTAAATATGCAATCATCTTCAACTTCCATTCCAAATAGCTTGTGAATGGGGTGAGAAGAGGGACTGATGAGTCCATTCAAAGTTGTACCTGATAAAACCTACAAATCAAAACAAAAGGGGCACCGTAAGGTCGGACATCCTACACATTCTAGGATTTCATCACACCCAGCATAGTCAATCAAGCAAGATTTATCAACAAGTTCTTTACTTGGGATATTGAGTGGTAAGCCTTGGCTTCTGGTGCAGGGCCGGATTTTTGAGCTATTGCTCAAATTTCATGGAGAAATCTGTCAAAAATCCTGTTTTTGAGAGATTGACCTTCATCCCGCCGTAAGCTCTGATACCATATTAATTCTTGCACATGATATAGGAACTTGGAATCAAAATCATCAAATAATAATTAACAAATACTCAAGAATTGGAAATTATCAGAACTAGAAATGGTTTCCTCTTTGTATATTTAATAAACAATAATGGTTTTACAATTCCAATGCTGAGCAATGGCTTAACTCCATGAATAATTTGAATACCTAAGGAGACAATTCGAATTCAATGAGTGAGTCTAGCTTAACTGACTCTAAGCCATTCAATCTCACTCAGTTAACCACTTGACCAAAACCCTAATTGACTCACCAAACCCTAACCGAAGTTGGAGTGCAATAAATGACTAAATCTCAACTGAAGGAGATCAAAACACATGTCATAGCAATCCAACCATCAAGCGCTAGTGCTCCATGACTCCAATGAACCCTGATGAGGTTAACTGAGGCTGAAGTAACAATCAGAAGTTGGTGGAGGCACCTTGTTGACTCCAGATCATTAAATAATAATAAATAATCATTAAATAATATATTTAATGATTGGAGGCACCTTAACTAACTGTAACTAACTGGTTGAACCACTAGTTAGCAATTAGGTGCATTAATGGCACACAGATCACCCCCAGAGTGCTCCAATTAGCCTCCTTGACTGTAGGAGAAGGATAAGTTAGCCTCCTTGACTGTAGGTAGGCATGGGTGTCACTGGATGATGGCAATTAATGCTCCATTGATGTCAATTAAACTTAGGATAGTGGTTTAACTAGGCCAATTTGACCAAAAGGAGTGTGTATGATGGTAAATGTCTCCAACACCTTGAATAGGCACATGAATATTCTCTCTTTCTAAATTATCAATATAAAGTTTGATATTCTACACGTTTTATTATTTTCAATGGTTAACATTCTTTGGTTTTTATTTATTTTCATATTTATTTTAATAAAATGTTCCTAATACATAATTATACTACAAGTGGAATCATATATCTTTCTAGTGCTAGCACACACCTAATTTTTAGATAATGTGTTTTCAAGGTAGAGTATGATTTAATGTCTTTAAGCAAAGTGATATGTCACTTGGTGGTTATAGGTACATCTGGAAATCATACACGTGGCACGCATAAGTGGTTTCACTTAGTTGGATTTATTTTCACACCTCTATCAATAATTTGTGAGTACTATCACATAATATAATTTGATTGCATTTATTTCATTATATATTTGACTTCGCACTTTCTTTTCAGTTTGTTTCATGAAATTCTAGGAACTATTGGGATTATTTTAATTATGCTTATATTTATTGATGCAAGTGAATTACAACTTGTTAGTTAGTATTTTCATGCTTTCATTATATGCATAATGTTATGAGTATATGTGATAGCTCTTATACTCATGTGCATGCATTGTTTACTTGTTAGTTTTTATTTTGAGAAAAATGGCCCAAGTGTGGAAATTCTTCCTTCCTTTGTAAGTTTCATTCTAGGAAATAGGTTAATTTTATCATTAGTAGGATCAATAAACAATGATGTATTTATTAAATAAATAACAACCGATATAATGGATACTTTGTAAATAAAAATTTCATAAATGACATAAAACCATAACAATGAGATGAGATTTAACCAAATGTTTATTTCCAATGTAAAAGAATGAATACAATGGTGTCACTTAAGGGAATGTTGCTTAAAAATGGTAGCCAAAACTCCCCTTGGGAGATTCCTTTGATATCTCTTAAATTTCTTGCTAGCTAAATTTGAATGGTGGAGGTGAAATATTTTGTTCTTGGGGAAGAAGCTAAGTGAGCTTTTAATTTCAAAGGATGGCAAGAACAAGAATGAAATTGGACTATCTAAAACTTATCCTTGCAACATAACTTTGATCGTAATTTATCCTTATGAAATGCATGATCAGGGATTCCTTTGATACTTCAAATGGAGGTCTACAAACAACTAGTTCTTCAGGAAAAAGCTCCCTCTCGTGGAGGGGCTTCAAGATACAGGGATGGAGATATTGAATTCCCAAGCATATGAATAAGAGGATTCAAATTCCTTGGAACAAAAATGTGTCTACAAATATTTGAATGCACCATAAAATATAATGGTCCACGTGCTAGTATGACCACACAAGTTTCAAGATATTTTGTGTGTAATATCACATAGGTTTTCTATGACACAGTCACATGTCATGTACGTTTCTTTTCCTTGTTTGTTTCACATGTTGATTTTGCTGGGGAACAAGTCTTACAAGTTTCATGCTATTTGTGGATGATTTCTTCTTGTAATAATTACCAAAATGTTGCATGTGTATGATTTTTAGGTGATAACCGTTTCCATAATTTATCATTCATTTTGTACATTAGTACACTAGAATTAGTGACTTATAGAAGGAATAATTATTAATTCACTTAATCAACTACACATTAAAAGTAACATCCACACATAATGTGCATTCAATGCCCATATGGAGAAGGATCTCAATAACTATTTGACTAATTAATATGAGTAATCATTCATATTCTTAGGGATATAATTTTTTTTTGGACACCATTCATGTTTTTCTCTGGAGATCCCTCAAAGAGTGCTTCCATGTCCATGTTGAATTCCATCCATCGCATCAATAATATTAAACAGGATTACAATTTTGATATTGTTATCATCATTGCACTTGTGTTTATGCTAAATAAAATCTACCAACCCTTAGCTTTCCTCCTAGAACAAACACAAGGATGCAATAAATGTTGTGAAACTAGTTTTTTCCTAAAAATCACAATGGCTAGTGTTTTTCGCTCATCTTTTCCCATTTATTGGTTCTGGAACAAAATAAGAATATCAATGATCATTAGATCGTAAATCTATTCAAATTCAATGTTGTTGTGGGATACACAGTTGTTATGGAAAGAAAGTAGTCGCTAGATTCCATTCCGGAACAACCACAAGCATGTACAATAATTTATCGAGTCTTCATTTTCCCCCCACATTCCCTTTTAGCACAAGATGATTTTGAAATATGAACATACTTCAGTCATACCCTCCTTCCGAATACCTTTCATGATGATACATGCTTGTTGGTTCAGTGCACAAAGAAAGTAAGTGGATTCACCCTAACCAAAGTTAGTGTTTTGACATTGTTGTGTGTAGTGCACTTGCACTTTGGCTAAAAATAAAATATAATAATGTATACCTATCCTTCTAGCATAAAAACAACGATACAATTAATGTTCTTGTGGTTCCTTTACCCTATAATTACCATGACGGTCACACCTTTTTGTGTGTTGTTTTATTGGATATAGAACAATATAAGAGATCCATAATGATGCCATATGAAGTGTATTTAAACGTGACCTTATTATTGGAACTACACTTATTCTTATGATAAAAGGAAATATATCGGTGGCTATCTTTTCTTTTTACATAGTAACAACAATGCAATCACAAGGCCTAGAACTTGGGAAAGTAGTGGGATTCCTATCGAGTTTCAATGTTTATTATATTTTGGATGTTATCTCAATGAATATATGCCCAACATACCAAACATTAATCCAAATAAGAGAAAGCATTTCTCAGTCAAAGTTGATGCAATCAATTCTATGGGGGTGCCTTTTCCTAAGTATCAACACGGCTAATGTTCGACCTCCAATTCTATATGTTTATTGCTTTTGAGAAAGATATAAAATACATTATTATGAAACGAGAAATGTATTTAAATGTTGTTTTCTTCCAAGCTCTACACTTGTCCTTTCCATATATTTCAAGATAAAAGAAACTCTCTTTTATTCATAAACAAGCACGAGTATGCAATCATTTCCTATGGTTTACTTTGTCTTTGCGTGCCTTGTTAGCACAAGCCCGTGTAGCAATCTGGAAATTCTATGACCTCACCTTATTTTTATTCCATTGCATGATAGGACATCGTTGTTGGTTGGTAGACAAAGAAAGGAATCCATTTCACTCTGATGGAGATTAGTGTTGTAATTGTGATCATTTCACTTGTGGTAGTGATAAGAGGAAAGCTAACAGTGTTGACTTCGCTTCTAGCATGATAAAATTGTTATAATTGTTGAGTAAAATGGTTATCATTGATGTCAAAACTATTAACGAAAGTTAATGATATGGTGGTAGGATGAAATCAGCAGAATACAGAATAACCATGTTACAGTTTACAGGTTGAATAATAAACGAATAACCTTGTAGCAAGTTGAATCACTGAGATTGATCATCCAAGTAAATCGATGACTCACAATGGTTTTGTTAAATGAACTAACGCACAGGTTAAACACATTTAGAGTGATAAATTTATGTGAAGGACCAAGATCGGACGACTCATATTAGTCCTGCACTAGATCCGAGGGTTAAGGATTAATTCCGACAGTTAGGCAGAAAATCCAAATTTCCACAAAAAGATCAAGACATGATAGATGATATTAGTTTTGATAAAAGAGATCGAAAGTGTGGAAGAAAAATGCGGAAAGGGAATTATGTTTAAATATTATGTGAACCCGAAACCCACAATCCGGAAGATCGAAGGTCTGGAAATACTCTACAAGGGATCGATGGTGCAGAAGGAAAATGCAGAAAGAAAATTGCAGAAGTAACATTTAAAGATTTTATGAATCTGCAACCGGCAATCCGGAAGATCGAAAGTCAGGAAAGACTCTGCAAGATATCGACGGTATGGAAGAAATATTGCGGAAATGAGCTTACGGAAAGTCAAGTTACAATTTGATGAAATGTTACATCCCGCATCTCGCAATTTGGAGATTGACAATCAAAGAAAAGCGGGATGAAAATCAACAGTGGGAAATTGCTGAAACAAAAAATTGGTGAAGAAATACGATTTAAAAAGAAATCGGTAGAGAAGATCAACTGTCCGGATTGTATCTGGTGAAGAATATTATGGAATGTAATATCCCGAATTTTGGACCTAACACTTATAGGCATGTGCCTATTAATTATGATGATTATCTTGATTTTTTATTTTTATACTGGCTCCAACACCCCACTGCATATGAACATGATGATTTGTCTTATATATTGTGCATACACCAATTATCGATGATATATATATATATATATGCTTGTTGGTTTTGGGCGTGGACCATGAAGCACATGATTTATGAGATGTTTTGTGCTGAGCGGGAAGCTCTGGAGAACTTGAGTGATTGATTATTTTTGTTGAGCAGGAAGCTCTGGATCACTTGAGTGATTGATGATTTGTGTTGAGCGAGAAGCTCTTGATCACATGAGTGCTTACCTTTGTGTGGAGCGAGAATCTCTGGAGCACATGAAAAGATAACATGAAGTGTTGGGCATAATCCTTGGAGCCTTCCATGTTGATGTTGAGCATAAGCTCTGGAACATCGAATCCTTGGCCATTGTATCTCTAGGCATATCATACAAGTACATCGTAGTATTAGTGTTGTTTGAAGAGTTCTGGAATTGCACTGAATTGTAACTCCATGTTAAAGTGTTGAGTATTGGCCTCTGGTAAACACTAGGGCTTACTGAAAGGAATTTAATAAACTTTCGAGTGAAAATGACTCGAGAAAAATATTGATCTCATCATACTTATTTATAAGTGATTAAATGAAATTTCGAATTTATGTATTCTCATCAAAGTACTGAAGAAATACTACATTATACGAGGGAAATCCAACATGCAAGTATGTTTAGAGTTTCCTTTCCTAGTATACCTAAACCATTTATCTACTTGGACGTAATGAAGAAGTGTGATTAAGTCTAGGGATCATGGTATATGATGCCCAAAGACAACTGTTAACAAGTGATATATATTATGTAATTCATACATGGTATGCATAAAGAATCGAATATAATTATAATATTAATGATGAAAGATTAAGAAAAGATCCATCCACTTATTATTTATTATGTAAAGATAATAAATAGTCAAAAACCTCAAAAGTCTAATTAGGAACTAGTAGAAAGTTCCTACATTAAAATGTTAATAATTACCCAAACTAATTGAAAAGGATTAAATCACGAAACCAAGGTTTCTTGATTTAACTGTCCCTTTGACTAAAAAGTCTTTCTATAAAGACTTAATCCAAGGGAAGGCTTGGGGTTCTGATCTATCATTAGAGGAGTCATTTTTCTACCCATTTTCTCTCAAGTAAATTCTTGGATAACATTTTCTTGGAAGGAAAAAGGAGAACTGATCTAGATCTGATATACCACATAGGAAACCCTACCTTAGGAGCTCTAAGCTACTAGCATGTTGGATTCTAGCTCACGGGGATCTGGATTAAAACGAGGAATGGTTCCAGGTCATGGTTGGGTGGAACATGGTCGTTCCAAAGTGATTTAGTCATCAAAACAAAGGTTAGATCCATCTTGAATTGTTAATGCTAGTTATTTGAGTGTGTAGGTTCAGCCATTAAGAGAGCTTCAATTTACCGGTATGAAGCCCTAAACTGTCTATTCTACTTTCCTAGAATTAATGCTAGCTATTTTATGTAAATGATTACATTGCATTTTCTAATCCAATGTATATGTTTCTTTGTTTAAAAATTCTAGGGTTTGCATCTTATAGTATCAAACCTAGGTTGTAAGTGATTTCCTATATGAGGTTATCTAGGGTTTATGTATTGATTTATTTGAGCAAGTCCAATTTATTTCCTAATGTTCATCAAGGGTTCTACACCCTAGTTAAATTTCTGTAATTAGTATTATTGATAAATCTGGGTTATGTACAAATTGGGTTATTTCAGACCTTTCAAGACCTTTCAAGACCTTTAAAGACCTTTAAAGGTCTGTCTCATTGATTACAAACTAAATAGTAAATCATTCCAATAAATAACAACATTATAATTAAAGGAGCAAGAAGTGTCATGACCATCCTTTGGTCCAAGATTCACATCTTTGTTCACCTATATAAAACCCACAGTTTTAACTAGACCATATCATAATCACATGCATAAATCTTTACAGGCCTCTCATAACTATGGCTTATAAATTAACCAAGGAAACAATTAAAGAACTCTGCCATTTTAAACAATGGTCACGATAACAACCTTGTGGGTTCACAAACAAAGTTAGGGGCCTCGATAAACAACCATATCATTTATGCAGAAACAATAACCAAAATTACATAACATACATATCATTCCATATAACGAATTAAACAAATATATCATTACACATGAATCGTTTCTTGTATTAAAGGATATTGAAATCGTTTCAGAGTCCAAATAATTACAATCGGGACATGAATCGAATCATGTGGGCATAAAATCCCAACCCTCATCCATATTAAATATACAACTCATTACATCAACCATGAACAGGGTTCCAACCCTATGGGTATTGGTTACTCCAACCACGCTATACCTTTAGATTATGTGAGTTATAGTAATAAAATCAACACTATAAATAAACAACCCAATACGCTACACAAAGGACATAAGAATCTAGTCTCTATCCAATGCTGCAAGCATGGCCTCAACCCAATTATTTTACTATACAATCCATTTAAAAACCTATCTACAGCAACGAAGGCCATTGTGGGCTTGCACCCTGGCTCCCATATAATCCACATTATACTAAACTGACGAAATCCTTAAACAGTAAAACAACCATGTGAATCTATGCGCAACATTCACTCAAACCACGACATGCCAAATAATAATACACAGTATGGTTTTAATCAACAAACTAACTCTATTAACAAATGCACCCCACACGCTAAACAACGAATTATAAACAGTAATAAAATATATTGGAGCTATTGCAACTACTATGCTCACAACCACTAAGCGAAAGGTTCAATCCATTTACGGCATGGCCTTACCCCACACTTTCCATTATTACATCCAAGTATAATTACTCAACACATAGACCATAAACGAAGGCATATTCATATTTAGAAACCATCGTAATAAACCATTAACACAACATGAATTCCATCCACACACAGTAAGCATAAAAAACATGGTCATTTCACAAAACACAAAGTATTTACATGAGTGCCAATCGGCGATGGCAACATTGCAACCATTGGTGCATCCCATGGCTCAAAATCCCCAAATCCATTTATGGTTTAGATAACTCAAAATTAAATACACAGAGCTTGTGAGAACACAAGTTTCTCCATGGCCAAACCACCACACCATTAATTTAAAAACCCAAGTCTGTTCATTACAAAGCCCGAAGGAAAATTCAAACCCCACAAGGAACCCCAAAACCGAACGATGAAACACCATGCATATAGGTTGAGGGACAACAAGCACAAGCTTGTTGGCAATTCTTACCTTGCACTTCGCTCATGGTCAAACCCAGGATAGAGCTTCACCCACACTACTCTCACTCATATCACGGTACCTGCAACCAACTAGCGAAACCATGAGTTAGAATTATGGCAACAATAGAAGTTTTAAAACAACACAAAGTAGAAGGAAAGAAAACCCCAAGTGAAGCTTACCTTCCAAGTTTGGAGGTCGCATCCATTTTTCCTACGCAGAGGTAAGGCCAAACCCCAATTGACAAGAGAAATGGCCAAACCATCATGAGCCAAGCCCAAGTTTGGGCTTCCATGAAAACCAAGGTGCATTAGTGGCACAAGCAGGTTTCCAACATCAAAGCCAAAAATCCACTTTCCCATAGTTTGAAATTGTTACCAACGATAGTCTATACCACCATGGAAATCATTAAACCCTAACATATAAGGTTGAAACCATATGATATGTCACCACCCCAATTCATATTACAATGTTTATATTATAACAAGGTTATGTTTGGTACATAGTCCATGTATATCATGCGCTAGTCCAAAGTTTTAAGCCACAAGGCATACAACATATAAATAACATATAAACCAAAGGCTTAAAGCCCTAACCCAATACAATGTGATTTCCCTAAGCTTAATGCTTAGCGAACATGGTATATAAAATTTTCCATGTTAAATATTTAACACCCTTAAAAATCAAAGGTCTGGCTTTAAGCCAAGATCATAACCTACACATATGAGAACATATGGATGTTAATAATTTTAATAAAATAAACATAGAATGAGATTATATTAAGTATAAAAAAGACAAAACATAAAACATAAGGAAGTATAAGTAATGTATAGGAAATTTAGCTGTGATAACTAAATTGACAAGAATAGCACTTACCGGGTTATAACTCTGAGTCAGTAAGGAACTGTAACAACCAACAATAGGTCCTTTAGGATATAGACATTCAATACTCTTTAAACAAGACCCCGTCATAAAGTATGAACTACATATGAGTAAAATAGGTACCTTAGTTTAGAGAACTAAGTAAGCCTGCGAACAAGTAAAAACCTTTACCTCTCAAACTGTCATGGGAGAACGAGTCCCACCACTCCTCCCATTTTGTTTCCACAAACAAAGTTAATTTGAGACTTTATAAATAACAAGTATGAATATGAAGAAATGACGAAGCATTTAAATCTAGTAATGACACATAGGTTACAAATGTATAAACATAAGACTAAAAAGTAAATAGCAGTACGACATCATAAGTAAAATACATTAACAATAATGACTGAAAGTAAATGACAGAACATAAGAACAGTTTATGAGTAAACAATGGTAAATGAAGTGTACGACATAGTTTTGCAAGTCAATAATGTTCTGTCTAGGTAATTTTTACTATCCTATAAATTTATTTTTATTATTTTCAATTTTTGGGGACATTAAAAGTGGTATCAGAGCCTAGTTTCAATACTAAGAGACCTATGGGCGCACCAAGCACTTACTGCCAGGAAAATAAAGTATGATATTAAATTTATTACTAACACGAAATTTGTTTGTTATTTAGAAATTTTGAAATATCATGAAACTTTTTATGAACAGTTCATTTAATGAACATTGAGGAAGATAACAGTTGGAAAGGAAGAATGAACACCCCCACCCCAAAAGGAGAACTAGTGGTGGAGCTAAATTTTTATATTTTGAAGACTATACACAGTCTTCAAGCAGAATTGTGAAGTATCAAAGAAGACAGTATGAACGAAAGAAAAGAAAAACAAGCTATAAATGAAGATTTACTAACAAATATGACGGGGGGAATCCTGCAGGGTAAACCTACCCAGTCCGTAAACAATTCCAAAAGAGAACCTTACCATAAATGGGTTAGCAGCCCAAGAGAAGGAGAAAAAGAGGAACGTACCCCTGAAGCACCGGAAGGAGATCAACATAGTCCTTCCAGTGATGACTCTCTTTCTCCTCAAAGAAAAAAACAAAGAAGCAATGGAAGCCTTCTGGGGAACTTTTGAAAAATAAGAGCCCTTCCTATGAAGGTGGAGTAAACACTGGGGGTAAGGATGAAGAGTGGCTGCTAGGCATAAGTAAGTATTTCCTAGTTCATAACTATTCAAGTGAGATGATGTCTCATCTTTCATCTATAACTTGAATGGAAAGGCAGCAAGATCATGGAGATATTTAAAACACGCCAAGAAAATGAGCTAAGACAAATACATTGGGATACTTTCCAAAAACTTTTCCAAGAGAAATATATGTCAGAAAGGTTCTTTGACAGAAAAATGAAAGAGTTTCATGAACTATGCATGGGATCCATGACTATGGATTTGTTTATTAACATGTTTCTAGATCTGTTTCATTATGTACCATACATCAAAGAAGAAAAGGTAAATTTACAATAGTTTATAGGCTATCTTCCTCCCAGTTTTCGGGACAAGATTTAATTCGACATGCCTAATACCTTGGATACCATGCTACATAAAGCTAGGATCTGTTATGAGAATGGAAAGCTAAGGTAGGAGAACATGAACTGAAACTGAGACAAGTTTAAAAACTTCTCTGATAACCGCAAACCTGGGCCCAACCCATAGCCATACAGACTACAGAATAACAACTTTCAATCGAACCGAAACTTTAATAAATATGGTATGAATCCCTCTATACCAGCTACTAATGTTAACAATCTAGTAGCAAGTGGAGCCATGCTATCCCACTATAGATCAAGTGCTGGAAATGCAGTGGGCCTCATTATGCCCGAGATTGTAAGATCAAGACCGATGGGGTTTTGCATAACTTACAGGAAGAACCAACCGTTGAGGACATAGATGGAACACCACAGATCTATGCAGCATTGGATGGGCGATAGGTATACCATCAAGCTACAATGGTTGAAATAGAAGGTAAGATCTTTAACACTTCTATTTCAATACTTATTGATCTCGGTGCTTGCCGTAGCTATGTTTCGCCTAAAATTATTGATGAATGCAAGCTAGGAAAATTAAAACATGAGAAACCTTAGATAGTTCAGTTAGCCACAGGTATGAAAGATAAAGTTTTGAAAATTTTTAAAGAATGTGAGGTAAACCTAAATGGTTTTCCTATGAAAGTAAACCTAAACATCCTACCTTTAGGATCGTAGAATGTACTTATCGGCATGGACTGGCTAGAACAACACCATGTCATGCTCGATTGTTTGCACAAGTCTATCTTGTGTAATGATAGCCTAGGGAACCAAGTGCAGGTTCAGGGCATTCCAAAGAAAGTTTCTGTAAGACAAATATCTTCCTTACAAGTGAATAAATGCGTCACAAAGGGTTGCAAGTTGTTTGCAGTGAACATCCAAGAAAGTCAATAATTCAAGGATGTGTTTCCTGAGGAATTCCCAAGATTACCTCCAAAACGAGACCTATACTTTTCCATCGAACTGACCCCCGAATTAGTTCCAGCTTCCAAAGCCCCTTATCACATGAGTGCACTTGATTTGGTGGAACTCAAACTGCAGTTGCAGGAGTTGATAGAGAAAGGGTATATCTGACCCAGTGTGTCTCCTTGGGGAACACCGATATTGTTCGTAAAGAAGAAGGATGATACGATGTGAATATGCATCAATTACCATCAGTTGAACAATATGACTATCAAGAAATGTTATCCACTCCCTAGGACCGATGACTTGTTCGATCAGGTGGGAGGAGCCAGAATCTTTTCAAATATTGACCTACAATTAAGGTACCATCAGGTACGTATCCGCGATGAGGATATTCACAAAACCACCTTTAGTACAAGGTATGGGCACTATGAGTTTGTAGTGATGTCGTTCGGGTTGACCAATGCACCCGCAAACTTTATGTGTATGATGAACAACATATTCAATAGGTATCTGGATAAGTTTGTCTTGTTATTTATAGACGACATACTGGTTTATTAAAAGAATGAAGAAGAACATGAAGAACAAGTTCGCATAGTACTACAAGTGTTGAGAGAACACCAGCTTTACTCTAAGTTTAGTAAATGTAATTTTTACAAACCACAGATATAGTATTTAGGTCACATTATCTCCAAGACTGGGATTGTTGTGCACCCAAAAAATATTAAATCCATAACAACTGGCCTACCCCTACTAGTGTCATTGTAATTAGGTATTTTTTGGGATTAGCCATATATTATCAAAAGTTCATTGAGAACTTCTCAAGAATCGCTTACCCCCTGACCACCTTGCAGAAGAGAGAAAGTGAGTTCTTATGGACCGCTAAGTGTGAAGAAATATTTCAAAAGCTTAATAAACATTTGATGACCACACCGGTGTTACGAATTGCGGATCCCAATGGGGATTTTGTTGTTTGCACGGTTGCAAGAAAGGAAGGACTTGGACAAGTCCTCTTGGATAATGATTCCGGAATGGAAGTGGGAGGTCACTAGTATGGATTTCATCACTGGTTTACCGAAAAGTAAGAAGAAAAATGTTTCTATTTCTATGGTCATCGACAAGTTGTCAAAAAAAGCACACTTCATTCCTCTGAAGTCGACCTACAAAGCCATGAACGTTGCTGATATCTTCTTGAAAGAGATATTTAGATTGCACGTGACACCCAAAGCTATTATCTCAGATCGAGATGTTAAATTTATAGGAAAATTTTGGAGATATTGATTCTCCGGATTGGAGACACAGTTGAACTTTAGCACTGCATATCACCCGCAGATAGATAGGCAGACTGAAAAATTAAACCATATTGTTTAGGAAATGCATCAAATGTATGTCATGAACAACCTCACAAAGTGGGAGGAGTACCTGGACCTCATAGATTTTGCATATAACAATGGCTATCAGACTTCCTCCAAGATGAGCCCCTTTGAGGTACTCTATTGACGGAAGTGTAGAACACCAGTTACTTGGGATACCCGGGTGTATCGGCTCATGTTAGGGCCTGGTTTGCTGATGGACTTGGAATAGTTGGTTACTGAGGTCTAGGTGAATTTTAAAGAAGCTAAAGACATTCAGAAAAGTTATGCATATAGGAAAAGAAAAGATAAGGACTTTCAAATAGGAGATCATGCTTACTTGAAAGTAAAATCCAAACAAAGCTAGTTGAGCTTGGGTAGGTGGGGTAAGTTAGGACCTATATTTTGTGGACCTTTTGAAATACTGGCCAAGAATGGGCCAGTGGCATATGAACTAGCGTTACCCACACATGTAAGAGTCCATAATGTTTTACATGCATCGTTGTTAAAGAAAAACGTTTATGATACTAAACATGTTGTTGATTGGTCCTTGTTACAGGTGAAACATGAAGGGGATTTTGCCCCTAATCCTACTCATATACTGGACAAGAGAGAGGTGCAACTTTGGAAGTGCAATGTAGTCGAGTTGAAAGTGAAATGGAAGAAATTTGACACTGACGAGGCTACTTGGGAGAATGAAGCCACCATGAGAAAGGCTTACCCCTCCTTGTTTCATGATGTCATTCTGAGCCCCTAGAACACCAAATACGATATTGTTCTAAGCGAGGAGGGATCTAATATCCTAAATTTTGGACCTAACACTTATAGGCATGTGCCTATTGATTATGACGATTATATTGATGTTTTAATTTTATACTAGGTCAAAGACCCCACTGCATATGAACATGATGATTTGTTTTATATATTAGGTGTAATCCAATTATTGATGATATATATATATTTATGTTTTTTTGTGTAGGGTGTGGACCCTAAAGCACATTATTTATGAGATGTTTTGTGTTGAGCAGGAAGCTCTAGAGCACTTGAGTGATTGATGATTTTTTTTGAGCGACAAGCTCTGGAGCACGTCAGTGCTTACCTTTGTGTGGATAGAGAAGCTCTAAAAGACATGAAAAGATAATTGGAAGTGTTGGGCATAAGCCCTTGATCCTTCAATGTTGATGTCGAGCATAAGATCTAGAGCATAGGATCCTTAGCCATTATATCCCTAGGTGTATCGTACAAGTACATCTTAGCATTAGTGTTGAGCAAGGAGCTCTGGAATTGCACTGAATTGTAACTCCCTATTAAAGCATTAAGTATTGGGCTCTAGTAAGCATAGGGTTTACTAAAAAGAATTTAATAAAAATTTTAGTGAAAACGACTAGAGAAAAATATTGATCTCATCATACTTATTTATAAGTGACTAAATGAAATTTTGAATTTGTGTATTCTCATCAAAGTACTAAAGAACTACCACATTATATGAGGGAAATCCAATAGGAAGGATATTTAGGGTTTCCTAGCCTAGTAGACCTAAACCATCTACCTACTTGACCTTAATGAAGAAGTGTCATTAAATCTAGGGACCATGGTATATGAAGCCCAAATACAATTGTTAACGAGTGATATATTATTATGTAATTTATACATGGTATGTATAAAGAGTCGAATATAATTATAATATTAATGATGAAAGAGAAAGAAAAGCTCCATCTAATTATTATTTATTATGTAAACATAATAAATAGTCCAAAACATGAAAATCTAATTAGGAACTAGTAGAAGTTCCTAAGATAAAATATTAATAATTACCCAAAGTAATTGAAAATGGTTAAATCAAGAAACCAAGGTTTTTTTATTTAACTATCCCTTTGACTGAAAAGTATGTCTATAAAGACTCTAGCCAAGGAAAGGATTCAAATTCTGATATATCATTAGAGAACTCATTTTATTTCCTGTTTGCTCTCAAGTAAATTCCCGGAGAACACTTTCCTTGAAGGAAAAAAGAGAATTGATCCATATCCGATATACCAGATAGGAAACCCTACCTTAGGAGCTCTGAGATACTTGCATGTTGGAGTCCATCTCGGGGGGATCCAAATTAAAACTAGGGATGGTTCTGGGTCATGGTTGGGTGGAACGTGGTAGTTCCCAAGTGATTTGGTCATCAAAATAGAGGTAAGATTTGTCTTAAATTGTTATTGCTGGTTATTTGAGTGCGTAGGTTCAACCATTAACAGAGATTCAATTTACAGGTGTGAATCCCTAGACTTTCTATTCTACTTTCCTAGAATTAATGCTAGCTATGTTTTGTAGATGATTACATTGCATTTTCTAACCTAATGTATATGTTTCTCTGTTTAAAACTGCTAGGGTTTACATCTTAATGTATTAACCCTAGGATGTAAGTGATTTCCTATATCAGGTTATCCAGGGTTTATGCATTGATTTATTTCAGCAAGTACAATTTATTTATTAATATTCATCAACGGTTCTACACCCTAGTTAAATTTCTATAAGTACTATTATTGATAAATTTGAGTTATGGACAAACTGGGTTATTTCAGACCTGCTATTATTGTTCAATTAGTCTTTATGTATTCTACTAACGTATTCCATTTGTCAGTAGAGACATGTTATAGATTAAAATAGATTAATCTTAGAAACAAGATTTAAATACATAAACTTACAAACTAGATAACCTAAGCTACTATCTACAAACTTAACTATTATATATATATATATACAAATGAAGCCATCATACATAAACAAATCTGAAAGCTATATCTAAATTTAAATCCAAGGTAAGTAAACCATTAAAGACCTTTCAAGGTTTGTCTCATTGATTACAAACTAAATAGTAAATCGTTCCATTAAACAACAACATTATAATTAAAGGAGAAAAAAGTGTCGTGACCATCCTTTGGTCTAATATTCACATCTCTATTCACATATAGAAAACCCATAGTCCTAACTAAACCATATTATAATCGCATGCATAAATCTTTGAAGGCCTCTCATAACTATTGCTTATAAATTAACCAAGTAAACAATTCAAACAATTAAAGAACTCTACCATTTTAAACAGAGGTCATGATCATGACCCTGTGGGTTCACAAACCAAGTTGTAGGCCTCAATAAACAACTATATAATTTATGCATAAACAATAACGAATTAAACAAATCTATCATTACACAGGAATCATTTCTTGTATTAAATGATATCAAAATCGTTTCATAGTCCAAATAATTATGATGGGGACAAGAATCGAATCCTGTGGGAATACAAGCCCAACCGTTGTCCATATCAAATATACAACTCATTACATCAATCACGAATAGGGTTCCAACCCTGTGGGTATTGGTTACTACGAAAATGCTATACCTTAAGAGTATGCGGGTTACAGTAATAAAATAAACACTATAAATAAACAACCCAATATGCTACAACAAGGACATAAGACCCTAGTCTCTATATAATGCTGCAAACATGGCCTCGACCCAATTATTTTACTATACAGTCTATTTAAATATCTATCTACAACAACGAAGGCCATCATGGGCTTGTACCCTTGGCGTGCATATAATCCACATTATACTAAACCCATGAGATTGTTAAATAGTAAAACGACCATCTAAAGCTATGCACAGAATTCACACAAGCCATGACATGCCAAATAAGAATACATAGTATGGTTTTAATCAACAAACTAACTCTGTTAATGAATTCACCCCACATGCTAAACAACGTAGTATAAACAGTAATAAAATCTATTAGAGCTATCACAGCCACTAAGGGAAAGGTTCAAGCTATTTACGGCATGGCCTTACCCCACACTATCCATTATTACAGCTAAGTATAATTACTCAACACATAGACCATAAACGAAGGCGTATGCCTGTTTACAAACCATTGTAATAAGTCATGAATGCCACATGAATTCCATCCACAAATAGTAAGCATAACAAAAATCATCATTTCAAAAACATAGAGTATTTACATTATGCACAGTAATTCCCTAATCACAGTCAAGTACGCATAGGTGTGCCAATGGGATATGGCACCATTGCAAGCAATGGTGCAGCCCATGGCTCAAAAGCCCCAAATCCATTGATGATTTACATAACCCAAAAATTAAATACACAGAGCCTATGAAAACGTGAGTTTTCTCCATGGCCAAACACCCACACCATTAATTTAAAAACCCAAGTCTGTTCATTACAAAGCTGAAAGGTGAATTCAAACCCCATAGAGAACCCCAAAACCAAATGACAAAACACCACGCAGAAAGGCTTACCTTGGACTTCACTCATGGTCAAATGCACGACAGATCTTGAGCCACGCTGCTCTCCCTCATACCATGGCACCTGCAACCAACCAGTGAAACCATGAGTTAGAAGTATGGAAACGGTAGAAGTTTCAAAACAACATGAAATAGAAAGCAAGAAAATCCCAGGCAAAGCTTACCTTCCAAGTCTGGAGGTCGCCTCCATTTCTCCTACGCAGAGGCAATGCAAAATGTCAATTGACAAGCGAAATGACCAAACGATCGTCAGTCAATCCTAAGATTGGAATGCCATGAAAACTAAGGTGCATTAATGGCACTAGATGGTTTTCAACATCAAATCCAAAAAACTAGTTTGCCATAGTTTGAAATCATTACCAACGATAGTCTATATGACCATGTGAATCATTAAACCCAAACATATAAGGTTCAAATCATATGATATGTTCCCACCCCAATTCATATTACAACGTTTATATTATAACAGGTTATGTTTGGTACATAGTCCATGTATATCATGCGTTAGTCCAAATTTTTAAGCCACAAGGCATACAACATATAAATAACATATAAACCAATACAATGTGATTTCCTTAATCTTAATGCTTAGTGAACATGGCATATAAAATATGCCATGTTAAATATTTAA
This sequence comes from Pseudotsuga menziesii, assembly GCA_001517045.1. Taxonomy (NCBI): domain Eukaryota; kingdom Viridiplantae; phylum Streptophyta; class Pinopsida; order Pinales; family Pinaceae; genus Pseudotsuga; species Pseudotsuga menziesii. The sequence continues at coordinate 433,796 of LPNX011143150.1, forward strand.
CCCCCTTAAAAATCAAAGGTTTGGTTTTAAGCCAAGATCATAACCTACACATATGAGAACATAGGGATGTTAATAATTTTAATAAAATAAACATAGAACGAGATTATATTAAGTATAGAAAAGATGAAACATAAACCATAAGGAAGTATAAGTAATGTATCAGAAATTTAGAGCTGTGATAACTAAATTGGCAAGCATAGTACTTACCAGGTTATAACTTGTAGTTGGTAAGGAACCATAACAACAAGCTGTTAGTCCTTTAGGATCAATACATTATGTACTCTTTAAACAAGACCCCATCGCAAAGTAAAAACTACATATTAATAAAATAGGTGCCTTAGTTTAGAGAACTAAGTAAGCCTACAAACAAGTAAACACCTTTACGACTCAAACCATCATGGGAGAATGAGTCCTGCCACTCCACCCACTTTGTTTCCACAAACAAAGTTAAGTTAGGACTTTATAAATAACAAGTATGGCTACGCAGAAAGGATGAAGCATTTAAATCCAGTATTGACACATACACGATAGATGTATAAACATAAGACTAAAAAGTAAACAACAGTACGACATCATAAGTAAAATACATTAATAATAATGAATGAAACTAAATGACAGAACGTAAGAACAACTTACGAGTAAACAGTGGTACATGAAGTGTACGACATAGTTTTGCAAGTCAATAATGTTTAGTCTAGGTAGTTTTTACTATCCTATAATTTTATTTTATTTTTTTCGATTTTTGGGGACATTACAAGTGGTATCAGAGCCCAGTTTCAATACTAACAGACTTATGGGCGCACCAAGCACTTGTTGCGAGGAAAATCAAGTATGATATTAAATTTGTTACTAACAGAAAATTTTTATGTTATTTAAAAATTTTGAAATATCAGGAAACGTTTTTTGAATAGTTCAGTTTATAAACACTGAGGAAGATAACACTCAACAAGGAAGAATGAACACCCCCAACCCATAAGGAGAACTCATGGTGGAGCTGAATTTCTGATATTTTGAAGACTATACATAGCCTTCAAGCAGAATTGAAAAGTCTCAAAGAAGATGTTTGAATGAAAGATAAAAAAAACAAGCTATAAATGAAGTGTTACTAAGAAATATGACTGGAGGAAGCCTGTACGGTAAACCTACCCAGTCCACAAACAGTTCCAAAAGAGAACATTCCCATAAATGGGCCAGCAGATCAAGAGAAGGAGAAAAGCAGGAACGTTCCCATGAAGCACTGAAAGGAGATCATCACAGTCCTTCCAGTGATGACTCTCTTTCTCCTCGAATAAAGAAACAAAGAAACAATGACAGACTTTAGGGGGATTTTTGAAAATAAGATCCCCACCTATGAAGGTGAAGTAAACACTAGGGAAAAGGCTGGAGAGTGGCTATTGGGCATCAGTAAGTATTTCTAGGCTCATTACTATTCAAGTGAGATGAAGGCTCATCTTGCAATCTATAACTTGAATGGAAAGGCAACAAGATGGTGGAGAGATTTAAAACATGCCAAGAAAGTTGAGCTAAGAGAAATACATTGGGATACCTTCCAGAAACTTTTCCAAGAGAAATATATTTTAGAGAGGTTATTTGACAGAAAAGTGAAAGAGTTTCATGAACTACGCATGGCATCCATGACTACAGATGCGTTTATTAACAAATTTTTAAATCTGTTGCATTGTGTACCATACATCAAAGAAGAGAAGGTAAATATTCAGTAGTTTCTAGGATGTCTTCCTCCCATTTTTTGGGACATGATTGAATTCAACATGCCTAAGACCTTGGATACCACACTGCATAAATCTAGGCTTTGTCATGAGCATGGAAAGCTAAGGTAGGATAACATGAATAGAAACTGAGACAAGTCTAAAAAATTCTCTGATAACCATAAATCTGGGCCTAACCCATAGCCATATAGAAAGCAGAATAATAGCTTTCAAGTGAACCAGAACTTTAATAAATCCGGTACAAAGCCTTATGTAACAGCTGCTAATCTTAACAACCTAGTAGCAAGTGGAGCCAATTCTACCCCGCTATAGATCAAGTGCTACAAATATATCGATCCTCATTATGCCCAATATTGTAAGAACATGGTCGATGGGGTCTTGCAAAACTTACAGGAAGAAACAACCATTGAGGACATAGCTGGAACATCGTTGATCTATGCATCATTGGATGGCCAAAAGGAAGACCATCAAGCTACAATGGTTGAAATAGAAGGTAAGATCTTGAACACTTCTATTTCAATACTTATTGATCTTGGTGCTTTCTGGAGCTATGTTTTGCCTAAAATTGTTGATGAATGCAAGATAGGAAAATTAAAACATGATAAACCTTTGCTGGTTCAGTTAGCCATAGGCACGAAATAGAAAGTTTCAGAAATTGTTAAAGAATGTGAGGTAAACCTGAACATCCTACCTTTAGGATCGTACAATGTTCTTATCGGCATGTACTTTCTAGAACAGCACCATGTCATTCTCAATTGTTTTCCCAAGTCTATCTTGTCTACTAATAGCCTAGGGAAGCAAGTGAAGGTTTAGGTAATTCCAAAGAAAGTTTTTGTAAGACAAATATATTCCTTACAAGTGAAGAAATGCGTTAGGAAGGGCTGCAAGTTGTTTACAGTGAAAATTTGAGACATAGAGTTTGATAAAGAGAAACACATAGAAGAATTTCCCATTCGTGAAGAATTCAAGGACGTGTTTCTTGAGGAAATCCTAGGGTTACCTCCAAAATGAGACCTAAACTTTTCTATCGAACTAACCCCTAGATCTGTTTCGGCTTCCAACTCCCCTTACTGCATGAGTGCACCTAAGTTGGTGGAACTCAAACTATAGTTACAGGAGTTGATAGAGAAAGGGTATGTACGACCCAGTGTGTCTCCTTGGGGGGCATCAATATTGTTCGTAAAGAATAAGGATGGTATGATGCAGATGTGCATCAATTATAGCTAGTTGAACAAAATGACTATCAATAACTATTATCCATTCCCTAGGATGGATGACTAGTTTGATCAGATGGAAGGAGAAAGAATCTTTTCAAAGATTGATCTGCAATCTGGGTACGATTAGGTATATATTTACGATGAGGATATTCACAAAACTTCCTTTTGTACAAGGTACAGGCACTATGATTTTGTAGTGATGCCGTTCGGGTTAGCCAACGCACCCGCAAACTTTATGTGTATGATGAATAACATATTTAGTAGGTATCTGGATAAGTTCATCTTGGTATTTATAGATGACATACTGGTTTATTCAAAGAATGAAGAACAACATGAAGAACACCTTCCCATAGTACTACAAGTGTTGAGAGAACACCAGATTTACGCTAAGTTTAGTAAATGTGACTTTTACAAACCAAAGGTACAGTATTTAGGTCGCATTATCTCCAAGACAGGGATAGCTATGGACCCGAAAAAGATTAAATCCATAAAGAATTGTCCTACCCCTACTAGTGTCACTATCATTAGGTCCTTTTTGGGAATAGCCATATATTATCAAAAGTTCATTGAGAACTTCTCAAGAATCACTTGCCACATGACCACCTTATAGAAGAGAGCAAGTAAGTTCTTATGGACTGCTGAGTGTGAAGAAATATTTCAAAATCTTAAGCAAATTTTGATGACCGCACCTGTGTTACGAATTACGGATCTCGATGGGGATTTTTTTGTTTGCGCATATGCAACCAATGAAGGAATTGGAGGAGTACTCGTGCAGAATGATCACGTGATCTATTATGAATCGTGGAAGTTAAAACAACATGATAAAAATTACCCTACGGATGATCTTGAGTTAGCGGCCATCATCCATGCTTTGAGTATGTGGAGGAACTACCTCATGGGAAGGAAGTTCCTTCTGAAGACAAACAATATGAGTCTGAAGTATTTATTTGATCAACCGAATTTGAATGCAAGGAAAGCTAGATGGTTAGCTTTCCTCTATGAGTACCATTTAAAGCTAAAGCACATTAAGGGAAAAGAGAATAAGGTGGTTGATGCTTTGAGTCGACAAAATCATATTATTTATGAGGTGACCTTGATTCAAACCGATGCAGATTTGCATGAGAGGATTAGAGAGGCCAACAGAGTTGAACCCTTCTATGTGGAAATCCTTAAGAATGTCCAGAAAGATAGGTTGTTTCAACAAAAAAAGGAATAAAAGGTAGACAAATCCGGACTGCTATGGTCCAAGGATCACTTGTATGTTCTAGAAGGAGAGTACCTTCAGTCCAACATCTTCACAAAATTTCATCAGGCACCCTACTCAGGGAATCTGAGATATCAAAAGATGATATCCTCCTTCAGCATACACTTTCTCTGGCCTAAGTTAAAGGCCAACATTGCAATGTTAATAGTGAAATGTGAAGAATTTCATCTAGTCAAAGCTGAGCATCAACATCCTGCGATATTGCTGCAGCCGTTACCCATTCTAGAATGGAAGTAGGAGGCCATTAGTATGGATTTCACCACCGGTTTACCAAAAAGTAAGAAGAAAAATGATTTTATTTTTGTGGTCATCAATAAGTTATCGAAAGCAGCACACTTCCTTCCTTTGAAGTTGACCTACAAAGATGTGAACATTGCTGATATATTCTTAAAAGATATATTTAGATTCCACAGTACACCCAGAGCTATTATCTCGGATCGAGATGTTAAGTTTACATGAAACTTTTGGAGATCTTTATTCTCCATAATGGAGATGTAGTTGAACTTTAGCACTACATATCACTTGTATATAGATGGGCAGACCGAAAGAGTAAACCATTGTTTTACCCAAATCCTGTCACCACCATGTGATAAGACCCTTAACTCCCATGTTTTCCATCAATCCCAACACTTAGAGTGGAAACCTACTCTGTTTTTCAATTCTACATGAACAAAATTAGCACCGTGTGTTACCTATGGCCCATGAGTGGTACCTTGCTCACACCACCTGTATCCTATTTTCCATAAGCAGTTCCACCACCTATGGTATTTTTTCCATAAGCGTTTCTCATCTAAACCACTCTATCATAAGAGAATAAAAGAGGCACCCTAGGTAAAATGGGAAAAAGAGAAGTTTCTCAAGGCTTCTAGATCATGAGCCTCGTGTACTCCCTTATCCCTATCATTGTGGGTTAGTTGGGCTCGAGATCCCCCATCATAGGATCGTAGAGCCACCTCATCCACAAATATCTCAACTATTCCTATCCATTGAGCCTTATAAATACAAGCCCATGTCCATAGTTGAGGGGGAGAACTATAGAGGTATTGTTATGCTGTTGGATTGACCATTTAGCCCAAGTCATTGGAGAGCATAGAGAGCAAAGTTGGAACTTATGGGGATGAAGTGTTTGTCTCATGGAGATGCTTGTCGACACTAAGGAATTGGTTTTAAGATTCTCCATACATATTTAATGCAAAGCTGATTTCTGTCTCAATTACCATTGTTTTGATTTAGCAGGTACATGTTGTTAGATTCCTTAGTCACTAACATGGATAAGCAGATGATTTTCTAGTAGCTTTGATTTGTTTGCATGTTTGATCTATTTGCAGGTACATAGGTTCACTATCGAAGCAAAATTCCAAGTGTCTACGACATCCAAGGAAGGTCTTCATCCGTTGTCGTTCACTCATTTGTCCTAGATCTGAAACATTCACACTAGAGGAACAATTTCTATCTGTAGAAGGTGAAATATTCTTGGTTATGTTGAGGCCTGGAAATTCGCAGGCGACAATAGAAAGGGATTCTCCCCAATTAACGTTCCCAACTAGCCCGTTGACTGTTTGGAATAGGGAATCCATCCGGTTTGCGGTCCGGCTACCGTAAGTCAAGAAACAAAACAAAGGCTTTACCGGTTGCGGCCCGGCCCACCGAATTTTTGTGTTTTTTTCCTTTAAAAAATGAAATGCAAATGCCTAACTAAATGCAAGGCGATCAAGATGCAGGGAGCGGTCACAATGTGATGCGCAGGTTCTTACCTCTCGTCTTGTGCTCGCAAGCAACCAAATCAGATACAATAAGAAATAAACTAACTATCTAATCTATCCCTAGGGAGCAGAATTATCATGTTGGGTGAATAATACATTTAGTACATGCATTGTGAAATGTTTCAGATAGCTGGGACTTTCTTCCAAAACACATGAACACTCTACAAAATATTTCAACAACCAGATAGCTAATTATTTATGAACAAGCCAATATTACTCACCATGGAAAACCACATCACAAAATTAAACTTAAGAATATTCCAACAAGAACATAGGTTCAGAAATCAGAACATTCTCAGAGTTAAAGAGTCATAGCTGAAAACGAAATAGTTCCTCTTCACATAGCTCAATTAAATACATGTGATGTATTCCATATTGCATCTCTTCCAGCAAGCAAAGTTTGCAGTCTCTCATGTAAAACGAAGTAGTTCCTCTTACAATATATGGTTTACAAAATTTCCCATGGAAAAAGCCCCTTTTCATTCCTACTTTCAGTTCTTTTAAACTACAATTTGCGACCCTTGGGCTGCCTCCTATGTCTCCTTCTCAGCTTCCCAATGCTTCAAATTCTTCTATGAACTATTAGTAACTGACAAGTCTTCAAGTTCCATCTCTTCGTTGCCATTCATGCTGTCTTTTCTTTCGCTTGTTCTTCTAGCTTTGGTTTGATCCACACCGAAACGCTCAGCTATACCTTCGTGCCATCGTAGTTCCACCAATCCCTTAGATCCCCCTGCGCAAAAACATAAAAGCATCATTTATGTATTTACGTTACAAAACAAAATAGCAAGATCTACTCATGCAACAACCATCCCGCAAGGAAATTACCAGGCGCCTACACCACTACCTCGACCATGGTGGGAAATTTACTAGTGGTTCAACAAGACTCACGTCGGAAGGGGAAATCACTCCATAGGTGGGAAACCATTAATCGGACGCCAGAAGGGTAGGACATCAGAGGTTAAAGGGGTCTCCCCAGCCGCAACGGCGGACGATACTAGGGTTGAAAACATAAGCAAACTGCGGGTGGGGAAAGACCAAATCGGACGTCGGCAGATACTCGCATCGGAAGTTCACTAGCTCTCCCCATCCATAATGACGGGAGGGTATAAGCTACGGTCCAGCGATTTAAGACCAAAAATGAATTGGGCATCCGAGGGATCTAGACTTTGGACGAGTAAACAATCTTGGAGCCGCAATGGAGGAGGGGCTGGAATTTTGCAGCTTCCGATCTAACAACAAAAAGAGGCCCGATCATAGGAAAAATCAACGATTAAAACAACGCTAAGGGTCAAGTGCATCCAAAGTCATTTTTTCTTTGTGAAGGCTTCCCTGAAGAACAAGATTTTATTTTTCTTCAGCTGGTAAACCTGACATCCACGACTCAAACCAAAATTGAACATGGCACACATAAATCTGCGGGCATCCAACTTCAAAGTAAAACAAAAAGAAGGCACGCTCAAAAGGCCCAAGAGTTCAACGATCAAACTGTGCGAAATAATGAGGAGGGGACCAGAAATTAAACATTAATTTGGGGGAGAACGGTTGTGGCAGCAACAACTGGTGATTATCTGGTGAACCTAGATCTCTGGGTGATTATTTTTCTTTGAGTAGTAGACTGTTCCTCAATAAAATCATCCATTGAATTCTTCCAGCTATCCGGATCTCTCAAATAACCGAAGTGTGTACCTTAATCATTGATACTCATCCAGTTTGGGGAAGGTGAAAACCGATACCTTCAACTCCAGATAACTCTGTCGGGGCCCGAGTATGAGTTTTATTATTACTTCTGTCTTCATGTAGCTAACAACGTGGACACCACAGGATTGCAGCAGATAGTAAACAGCAGTACCCGTTTGTTCCTTGTTCCCATGCCATTCTAACACTTTTTGTGCTTTTGGAATTTTGTTCCTTTCATTTGAGCCTTTCTGTGCGCCTTTCTTATTGAATTTTAATTCAGGATCCTCTATCCCATAGTGTCCTTTTGTGTGAGTGGTGTGTTTCAAGCTTCACCTCACGGATGGAGAGGATCTTTTGGCAATTTAGTACTTGTGATTCAACACCGCTTTGATTTATGATGCTTTTATAGAAGTTTGGAATCTTTATTTGCCTTTTGGCATTTGCTTTTTGGCATGGGATCATTCATATTTAATACACCGTTCACCTTGCTTCTTTCCATGGGTTCTTCACTATCGCTCCTTTGAACATTTTACATGTGACATGGATGGAGCCCTGACATAGTACTCCAGACTCCTCGAATCCGGTTTATCTTGCAGGGATTAAGTAGGACTTCAATGCACACAGAGACTTCGAGAAAAACTACTAGATTGGAAGAACTCAAACAGTAACACACAGTCTGACTACTCAAACATGTCCACCATTCCTAGAAATTTTGGTGTCTCTCAAATAACCACGAGTTAACTCCCTTTATTGAAACCAATAGACTTAAAACCAAACAAAATGAAAACATGAATCAAAACAATCAACATCTTATTTATAAACAAAACAGGAAACTCAAAGACCACTTCAAGAAAAATAAGGCTTGAGAACCAAACCATTGACTGGTAGGTTCTCTTCCCATCCCTGTAAATTCTGCAACTTATAAGTAGCAGGGCCAAGTTTTGCTTTGATCTGAAATGGGCCTACCCATAATTGTTGGAACTTAGTATGCTTTCCCTTCTCGTCATGGGGATGATCCCACTTGAGAACAAGGTCTCCCACTTCCAAGTCCCTTTTCCCAGATTTATGTTTGTCAAACCATCTTTTTACTATCTCCTGCTGCTGTTTAAAATGTTCTCTAGCCTTCGATCTGGCCTCCTCTGCTCAGAATATTATATATCCTTATTTGGAGAACTTCATCATCAGACCCCCTAGATTATTGGGCTAGTATGGAAGCTGGTAGCATGATATTGGGGGACAGGATGGCCTCCTTACCGTACACAAGGGTATAGGGTGATATTCCTATTGCAGACTTGGGGGTGACTCTGTCAGCCCACAGGGCGTTGGGTAAGGCTGAGTGCCAACTTCTCTGGTTTTCTACTACAGTCTTCTTCAAAATTCTAATGAGGTTTTTATTTGAGGACTCAGCTAGGCCATTCCCTTGTGGATAGTAGTTAGCAGAGTAATGTAATTTTATCCCTTTATCATGAGCAAATGTAGTCAATTCAATTGATGAAAAATATTTAGCATTGTCAAAAACTAACGAAACTGGAACTCCAAACCTGGTCATGATACGATCTTGTAGGAAGCTGATGACTTCATCTTCGTTTATTTTGTGCAATGGGATAGCTTCGACCCAGTGAGTGAAATAATCAGTAGCAGTAAGAATGTACTTGTGCAGCAGGGAAGAATTCGGTTTTATTTCTCCAATAATGTCCAGCCCCCATTGTTCAAATGGTTCCATGACCATCACAGGCTTTAGAGGTGCTGCTGCTTTAGGCAGTCTTCCACCGCATCTTTGACAAATATCGCATTTCCTGACATGTGCATGTGCATCCTTAAAGAGCGTAGGCCAATAGTAACTAGCTCTAAGGATTTTGTGCGCTGTAGTGTCGCCTAAAAAATGTCCCCCAGCCGGACCATCGTGTAATTCAGACATTACTTTCTTAGCATCTTCTTTCTCCAAGCATCTCAGGAGGACTCCATTGTAGTTCTTTCTGAATAATACGCCTTCTACGATTTGGTAGGAAGCTGATTTCAAATGCAGAGCTCTCCTTTGTTTTGAACTCTAATGTTCTGGCAACAGCCCTGACTGCAAGTAATGCACAAGGTCTCTGTACCAGGACTCAGGAGCCATGAACAAAGGACATACATCCATTACATGCAATTCGTCTTCATCTTCCCATGCTTGTTATTCATTGTTTCTACTTCCATTCATCAATTTGCATAGCCCTTGACCTTTCACTATAGTGGCTGGTTTGAATTCGAGGTCGTATTCTTGAAGGGCTGTTACCTAGTTGCCCCTTCTTTTTCCCAACTCTTTCTGAATGAGAAGAGACCTTACAGTTGGGTAAGGAACTATTACCTTGGTCCGATTTTTTAATATATAAGGCCTAGATTGGTTCACTGCCTTAAATACTGCGTATGCTTGCTTATCAATGGCTGGGTAGTTTAATTCATCCCCTTGAAGCCCAGTGCTCATGAAAGAGATTGGGAATTCATCACCCTCGTCCTCCTTTTGGGTAAGCACGGCTACCAATGAATCATCGGATGCAAAGGTGTACATAATAAAGTCTTTACCAAAGTCTGGGCTCTTCAGGGAGGGAGCATGTGCAACATCAGTTTTGATTTTGCTAAAAGCATTCTTTTCAATTTCATTCCATTTAAATTGTGTATTTTGCTTGACCATCTGCTGGAGTGGCTTAACAGTCTGGGCAAAATCAGGTACAAATATTCTCACAAAGTTTATTGTTCCCATGAAGGATTGCATTCCCTTTTTATTATGGGGCATAGGGATTTGTTCAATGGCCTTAATTCTTTTTGGGTCTATAGATATGCCTCTCTTTGAAACTATATGCCCCAACAACTTGCCCTCTGTGACCGCAAACACGCACTTCTTAGGATTGAGGGAAATGCCATATTTTCTGCAGCGTTCAAAAATTTTCTTCAGGTGGAACGCGTGCTCCCCTTTTTTCTTTGAAAATATTGTGATGTCATCAAGATATACCACATTGCTTCATCCAATCAGCCCGCGGAAAGCTATGTCCATAGCCCTCTGAAATGTTGCTCCAGCGTTAATCATCCCAAAGGGCATCCTTCTATAGGCAAAAGTTCCCCATTTAGTTCTGAATGTTGTCTTTAATATATCTTCCTCGGATACTAACACTTGGTTGTAACCATAGAACCCGTCTAACAATGAAAACAATTCAGAACCAGAAACCATCTGTAACAACTGATCCATGGGAGGCACCGGATAGTTGTCTTTGTCTGAGGCGCGGTTTAAGTTTCTGAAGTCCACGCATAGTCTGATTTCTCCGGATTTTTTCCTAACTGGCACTAAATTTGACACCCACTCAGAGTGTCTGACTTTAAAAATAATTCTAGCATCTAACAATTTCTTCACTTCGCTCTAGATGAGTGGCTCCAACTTCGGGTGCATCTTCCTTAACGGCTGCTGATAGGGTTTGATGCCCGCTTTAATAGGGACGATATGCTTGATGATGCTAGTGTTGTAGGTTTCCAAATATTGGTACATCCAGGCAAAGACATCTGTGTACTGTTTAAACAAACTGATGAACCTATCCCTCTCTACTAGTGAATAGTATTTGCCGAGGTTCACAAACTTAGGATCCGTTTCAGTCCCTAAGTTTACCAGTTCGAACTGTAGAGTTGAGTTGTGCGTCTTTACGTTAGTGGGTCTTCTGAATTTTTGATCCAAGTCAAACATCTTTTCTAACGTTCGTACCGCTTTAGGGATGAAGTTGTCAAATTTCATCTCGGCTTGGTGTTTTTCATCATCGATAATGGCTCCTTTAAAGATCTCATCATTTGTCAAACAGTCGATTATTTGCTGGTGATTGTCAAATACTCGCAAGTTGGTGATCATGTCAGGTACTGAAGGCATGAAAATTAATTCAACAGAACATCTGTTATTAGTGGGTACCAGCCTGGCGACTGATGTGGCCAAAATATCAGCGGCCGCATTTTTCATTCTTGGGATTGAAATAATATTGAATGCATGAAAACATTTAAGCAAATCCCATACCTCCTTTTGGTAAGCTTTCAAGTGGGGGGAAACACAATGTATTTGATTTCTTATTTGCTTTACAACTATTTTTGAGTCCCAAAAAACTTTTAAATTACTTACCTTCAATTCAATCGCTTTCTTGAGCCCCTGCACCAGTGCTTCATATTCAGCTGTATTGTTGGTAGATTCAAACTCTAATCTACATGACAGGAAATGTTTATTCTTTTGTGGATCAATAAGGACAAATCCAGCCCCCGACCCTTCTAATTTATTTGAGCCATCAAAAAATAAAGTCCAAAAATCATTAACTGCTGAAAATGAATCTATTCCTACTGCTAAGCTTACTATGTTACAGTCAATCTCATCAGCCTGAGAAAAATGAAGGAGATTAGGCTGGGTGTTAGATGTGTCACTGGCCTCCTCCGCTTGATATTTCCCTGGTTCCAGTTCAAGGAAATAGTTTCCCAACACAGGTTCGACTGGTATATTCTTCTCATCCAGTTGAGTAACGTTGTACTTCATGTGAGGTTCTCTCAAAACCTTAATCTGATTGGGACTTCCTTTGTACGGAAACCACAGGTGCGACTAGTCTGAGGTGAAATATCCATTCAATTTAGCTGACCAATCTCTGCTCAGGACTAGGCCGTAAGCGTCTGGTATATCAGCCACCATGATGTTGATAACCTGGCATACTTTGTCATTTGATGCCGGACGGATTAGAACGTCCTCCATCTCACCGATTACCTTAACGTCTGTCCTATTCAATTGCACCACCCTCCACGTCGTTGGCTTAAACTGCCCATTGATTTTCTTACATACTGATACGGGCATGACATTAATTGACGCCCCTGATTCTACTAGACAATTGTGAACGTTATGGTTAAAAATTTCAAACATCAGGACGAAGGGTGGCTTTTTAGTTTTAGACTTACCTCCAGTGCTAGCTTCTCCGATTTCTTCCTCGTCCAGAGGTTGATTGTCAGCAGGCCGCTCCTCTTCTGATGTTTCCAGTGCTTTCAACAATCTTTCTTTTTGTTGAGGTACTTTGCACATTTCAAATAGAGGGACGTTTGCCTTTATCTTTTTTAAACCTTCAACAATGTCATATTCTATTTGTTGTTTAATGGACTGAGATTTATCAGCATTCACCTTTTCTTTGTTTAGTTCAGGCAGCGTTCTGTTCTGTTTAGGATCTTGGCTGGTAATAGTGAATTCCGGAGTCTTGTCAGCCACGGATTTATCTTGAAATTTCTTCCTGATATTTCTTTGCAGCCTTCTGATCTTTGGGAGTAAAATAATGTCATTGCTAACCGTCCCTTGATTTCTAGTTGTCATGTTAGCCTCCCTGATATCTTTGTGTTTTTTAGTTATATTTTCTTCTGCATCGAGTAAGGAGACAAAACTCCATAATGCCATAGTCTCTTCTTTCTGTTCCTTTGTAGAAGTAGAAGCAGCATTTTCTTTCTTTTCATCATCATCTTCTTCCGTTAGTCTCGAATCCAACATCTGATTCATAACTAACGTCATCGAATTTATCGATTGTGGACAGTTCCTTTTGGAGTGAGGCTGCTGGTGAAAGGTGCAGAAATTTTCCATCCCTATCTCTGTCAGATTCATAGATGCAGTATTGTGAGGAGGAGGTTGGGACTGATTGTTTTCCTCCCTTTTCTTATAATAAGGCCTGTAGAACTTTTGTGTTTCCTTCTCTTTTTCCAAGTCTATGATCTTATTAGACAACTTTTGCATCATTTTGGCCATACTTTCATAATCTGGTGCTTTCTCCTCTTTAGGCTTAGTGAACAATAAATTTTTCCTTCTCTCTCCTGATTGTTTGGGGTAATCTTCAATCCTCTCTCTTTCAGCCTCCACCACTTCTGCTTCTTCATAGGTTTCTGTCAAAGTAGGCTTGGCCCTACCTTTCGCAAACATGGCCAGATCAGGACCCAATGCTGAAGTATAGTACTCAATTAGTACTTTGTCTGAAGGCTTGTCTGTTTCAGAAAAGTTCTTAATATATGTTGTGAACCTTTGTGTGAAACTGTGCACCTTTTCCTTTTTCTCCTTCTTCAGTGCACATAGTCCTTTCATAAGGGCTGCATGAGTCTTTTGAACTGCATACTTACTCCTGAAAATTCTCATTGAAAGTATCCCAATCCGGGATAGAATTAGCAGGCAACCCAAAGTACCAAGATGCAACAGCTCCTTTGAGGGTATGCAGGAAAAGTCTGCACACTACATCTTCATGTTCCCCAGCCCTCAGACCTTCTATTGCCAAGTAGAAACTTTGTAGGTGATCATCCACTAGGATCTTCTCATTGGGGTCAAATTTAGGCAGTAACTTCTCAAAGGCTTGAGGTAGGTCATGCAAAGGGGGAGTCAGGTTTAGGGGTGACCTGGATTTACATGCAGGTGGTGGATTAGGTGGATTGGGAGGAGGTTGATTCGCGTTAACACCAGCCATGAGTTGAGGTGGAGAGTGAGGAGGCGAACCAACAGGGGTGTGAACAGGAGAAATGTAAGGGGTTTCTGGGCCTTCTTGATTCAAAGGTATCTCAACTTCTTGCAAAGAGGTCTCTACAAGTTCTTCCCAGTCTCCAACCAACAATGAATCTTCTACTATAGGACGGTTTTTCTTCTTGTACTCTCTTCTAGGTAAGTCAGGGATAATTGGTAACCCTCCAAGCTTCTTTTTCTATGCCCGGGTGTGTCTTCTTAGGTCATTAACTACTTCGTTACCAACAGCATATAGATGTTCTCTTTTTTATTCTTTCGGAACTGGATTGCGTGGTCCACTACTTTCAGAACTGTAACCAGCGGAATAATCTTGGGAAAACGGGTTTCCTCGGCCAGCCATGCACTAGCGGCCCTCCTTCTAGAGCCAAAAAATGTTGACGCCTGGAAATTCATAGGAGACAATAGAAAGGGATTCTCCCCAATCAACATTCCCAACTAGCCCGTTAACTGTTTGGAATAGGGAATCCATCCGGTTTGTGGTCCGGCTACCGCAAGTCAAGAAACAAAACAAAGGCTTTACCGGTTGGGGCCCGACCCACCGAATTTTTGTGTTTTTTTCCTTTAATAAATGAAATACAAGTGCCTAACTAAATGCAGGGAGATCAAGATGTAGGGAGCGGTCACAATGTGATGTGCAGGTTCTTACCTCTCGTCTTGTGCTCGCAAGCAACCAAATCAGATACAATAAGAAATAAACTAACTATCTAATCTATCCCTAGGGAGTAGAATTATCATGTTGGGTGAATAATGCATTTAGTACATGCATTGTGAAATGTTTCAGATAGCTGGGACTTTCTTCCAAAACACATGAACACTCTACAAAATATTTCAACAACCAGATAGCTGATTATTTATGAACAAGCCAATATTACTCACCATGGAAAACCACATCACAAAATTAAACTTCAGAATATTCCAGCAAGAACATAGGTTTAGAAATCAGAACATTCTCACAGTTAAAGAGTCATAGCTGAAAACGAAATAGTTCCTCTTCACATAGCTCAATTAAATACATGTGATGTATTCCATATTGCACCTCTTCCAGCAAGCAAAGTTTGCAGTCTCTCATGTAAAATGAAGTAGTTCCTCTTACAATAGATGGTTTACAAAATTTCCCAGGGAAAAAGCCCCTTTTCATTCCTACTTTTAGATCTTTTAAACTACAATTTGCGACCCTTGGGATGCCTCCTCTGTCTCCTTCTCAGCTTCCCAATGCTTCAAATTCTTCTACGAACTATTCGTAACTGACAAGTCTTCAAGTTCCATCTCTTCATTGCCATTCATGCTGTCTTTTCTTTTGCTTTTTCTTCTAGCTTTGGTTTGATCCACGCTGAAACGCTCAGCTATACCTTCGCGCCATCGTAGTTCCACCAATCCCTTAGATCCCCCTGTACAGAAACAGAAAAGCATCATTTATGTATTTACGTTACAAAACAAAATAGCAAGATCTACTCATGCAACAACCATCCCACAAGGAAATTACCAGGTGCCGACACCACTACCTCGACCATGGCGGGAAACTTACTGGAAGTTCAACAAGACTCACGTCGGAAGGGGAAATCACTCCGCAGGTGGGAAATCATTAATCGGACATTGGAAGGGTAGGACATCGGAGGTTAAACGGGTCTCCCCAGCTGCAACGGCGGACGAGACCAGGGTTGAAAACATAAGCGAACCGTGGGTGGGGAAATACCAAATCGGACGTCAGCAGATACTCGCATCGGAAGCTCACTAGCTCTCCCCAGCCGCAACGGCGGGAGGGTATAAGCTACGGTCCAGCGATTTAAGACCAAAAATGAATCGGGCATCGGAGGGATCCAGACTTCGGATGAATAAACAATCTTGGAGCCGCAACGGCGGAGGGGCTAGAATTTTGCAGCTTCCAATCTAACAACAAAAAGAGGCCCGATCATAGGAAAATTCAATGATTAAAACAGTGCTAAGGGTCAACTGCAGCCAAAGTCATTTTTTATTTGTGAAGGATGCCCTGAAGAACAAGATTTTATTTTTCTTCGGCTGGTAAACCCGACATCCACGACTCGAACCAAAACTGAACATGGCATACATAAATCTACGGGCATCTAACTTCAAAGTAAAACAAAAAGAAGGCATGCTCAAAAGGCCCAAGAGTTCAACGATCAAACTGTGCGAAATAATGAGGAGGGGACCAGAAATTAAACATTAATTTGGGGGAGAACGGTTGCAGCAGCAATAGGTTACAAATATGGTGACTCTATTGGGGAATAGTACATATATCAGTTGATCTGATCTCCTTAGTTTTTGGACTCTTATTCGAATCCAGTATCCATCTCCAACTCTCTTCAGTCAGATTTGCCATCTGACTCGGTGAATTTTGGTTTGAAACTTTCAGATCTATTCAGATATGAATTATTTGGACTTTTTATGCTCTTTGTTGCTGTCAATTCATCAATTTTTTCCTTGATCTGATATTTTTCTAACTTGATCTGTCGTTCTCCTTTCTGTTTTGGATCTATACAGGGAACCACTCATATGTTGTCAGTGAGAAGCGGTGCCACCACCTGAAACCTTTTAGCAGTATGCAGTGCCACCACTTGAGTCCTATTATCCAGAAGTGGCGCCCGTCCAGAACCGCTTTATCAATACCCCTCCAACACGGTGCCAGGTAGGCCTTGTTCCAAAACTACTTTTTTCTCATTTTTTGCAAACAAATTGATTTGGTTTGTTTTCATCCCTACACTGTCAGGCTTGTGTGTTAGAATCTAATGCTTATGGTTTGAAAAACTGTGGTAAAAGATTGGTTTCAGTGAAGAATTCAAAATCTAGATTAGGATTGTTGATTGTCCATTTCATTCCATGCTTATTGGTTGTGCTTGTGAAAGGATTTCTTTTTCGAAAGCTTGGGTGTTAGTGAGCTCTCTTTTCATTTCTGTTATATAGACTGAAAGAATAACATTTAATTAGCATCTTGATTTCCTTTTTTGTTTCTTTAGAGGACTTCTTTTTGCTTGTTTAAAAAGAAATTTTTTGACTGCGATTAGGTCATTTTCATCATCGAGCATAAGACATTGGATCTCTGATTAGCCTCACAAGCTTTTAGGTTCTCTATGTTATTTTGTCTCTTTTGCATTAGTACTATCTCATCAAAATAAAAAATATTGTATTTTTAAGTTAGATCTATGTATGTTTTAAGAAAATCGAAAAATAGAGTGCATATGCATATAGTGTGATTCTTGTTTTTTTTCTAGGAAAAGAGACTCTTCTCCTTTTGATTGCTTTCAGAAAAGAGAAATGAGTTTGGAAAGTGTTTCTTGTCTTTGATTTTGATTTTTTCAAGATTGTTGTTTGTAAATTTTTGGTTTTGAAACACAATAAAATACTCTCTTTCCCTCCTGTAGGTAGGCATACCACGAACTGTAAAGTGAAATATTTGCATATGCATACTGCATGGTTTTACTTTTTCTACCAAAATTCCATGCATTCACCTAACCGTCCACTTTAAATTTAATGGTATTTATAGGTTAAAATTTAGATAGCAATTTGAGTGATAGGTTAGACATGTGTTCGGGTGTCGTTACGCATAGGAGCTGTCGTTACTTGTCCACATTAAATAATGGGACTCGCACGGTTCTTCCATGTACCGTCAGTATATCGAACGACCTTTCATGTACCCTTGAGGTATATATAAAGGTACTTCATGTACGTGATGGTATATCAGAAGGACCCTTGTGTACGGTTATGCATTCGACAACACTACTATCGATTTGAGCTCCCACGTACCTTGTGTATATTGGGAGACCCCACCAGGATACCTTATCCATCTGAGAAAATCCCTTTGGCCATCTTTCTTGGAGTCATACACCGAAAAAATCATTCGAGGAGATTACTACGCATGTACCATTGAGGTATATCACAACTGGCACCTTCTTGACAATCCTGGTGAAAGACCTGACTATTTGAACTCCTCCTGGCATTAAAGTTTGCTTGTTTGACCTATTGCTTGAGTAGGGAAATTTTTGGTGTGTTTTCTAGTTTTTTAGACCCTAGGCTAGATAGGATATGTGCAAATTGGTTGAGCTAAGACATTCCAGAAGAGTACAAGGCTTGCCACCTGATTTTATTCATGTTTTAGGAGAGAATCCAATGGAAGCTATCGACCAAGGAGCTGCTACCACCTCCCAAGTGGGAGATAATGTTGTTGCAAAAAGTGGAGGACCATATCCTTCACAATCACCTCCCTTGGCCCAACAACCTTCTAGGGATAATACTTCATTCCATTCTCCCATATAAGGTCATGTTGATGATACTACCCATCCAGATTATGCTCCCAATGCTCCATTTTCGGATACCTCTATATGACAGGACATTGTCTCATTTGGCACCCATTTAAACTTTTCTGAAAAATTTTCTCCAGATGAATAAGAATGTAGACAATACCATGCAGCCATTCCCCATGCACAGGAGATTGAAAATAAAATAGATGACATATTGGGCACACCACCATCATGTTCTAGAGCTGTTCCTGTGGGATATCGGTCACTTGTCGATTCTATGAGACCCATTGAACAGATTCTAGATCACACAATGAATTCACACAATCTAGGTCAAACTACCAACTCCACCACCTCCCATATTATGTATGTTCCCAATCCTTCTAGGTCTTCTGCACTTGGGGATCAATGTTAAATTCTTGTTTCGTCATTACGTTCTAGTGCTGGGGCGCAACCCCCGGAATGACCTATGTTATCTGGCACCAAAATTGTATATAGTCAAGGATAGACCTCTATTTTAGATAAATCTATAGTTTATCTCCCTCCCAACCACACTAATGTGGTTAACCCCCCATCTATTTTAGGTCAGCCCTTGGGGGCACAACCTGTAACCAATCAAACCTCTTGGGGTTATGGTTATATAGCAAATTAAGTACCTGTAGGAAACCTTAATTATGCACCCAACCATATAAGAATACCTTATTCTACAATTCCATATCCTCGCAATACTTTCATGCCATGGGGGAAACCTAACTAGTCCTACATGCCAGCTATGGGGAGGAAACCTATTCATACTATGGAGGTCCTCCCCCTATGGGGCTAATGGTCTTGGAGGGCCTGGTGGCTTTCATCCTTATGGTCCTAATGGTCTTGGTGGTCCTGTGGCCTCTGGTGGCTTTCCTCCTAATGGTCCTGGGGGGTCTGGTGGCGCTCCTCCTAGTGGTTCTGGAGGCTTTGGAGGTTTACCTCCTGGAGGTCCTAGAGGGTCTGGTGGTCCTTGTGGTCCCAATGGTCCTGCTGGTCTGAGAGGCCCTGTTGGTCCTCCTCCCAGAGGCCCTAGTGGTCCTAACAATCATGATCTCAGAAATCAACCCCCCGCAGGTGGATTTTCTGGTAGTTATTCCTCACAAAAACCTGTCTATCAATCTACTTATGGTCCTACTGGTAATTATATTCCATATCAGTATTACCAGTATGTGCAACCTAATCATCAGTTAGTCGCAACTTTGGACTTACCCGATTTGTGCAATTTGATTAATGACCCCATTCAACATAACCCCTCATGGCCTCCTATTCCGGTAAAGTTACCATCGGACATTCAAAAGTTCAATGGGAAGCATGGAGACGATCCAAAAAACCATGTCATTGTTATATTTTTATCATTCAAGATAGCATTATGATCTTAGGATCTTTAACTGAGAGAATAACATGCACAGCAATAAAACACAAGAGACAAGAGAAATAAAGAATTTTCCTTGGGGAAACCATAAAGAAGAAAACCTCACAACTTCCTCAGAGATAGAATCAGCACCAAAAGTAAAACCCAAAAACATAAAGATGATCTCCTGACAGTGGTAGTCTGTCTCTTGTCCCAATAAATTCTCCTCTCACTTATGCGCCCCAATGAGTGAGTGTGTGTGTGATAAATAGAGAAGCTCACTCTCTATTTATATTCTTTCATTCACTTGAAACCCAATCCAACATGTTAGACTCACTTAACAATTACTTACTAGAGCCGACATCCCTAGGAGTGTCTAATAACCCTGGTGCCCCACAAATTGTGGGGACTTTGCCTCCTCCGACCAACAAGGAGGTTTATCCTTAACACAATGGTGGGGACTATTTCCCTGAATTACAATGACTTACCTAGGGTCAAATTCTCTAGGATAGTCTAATAACCCTAGGGCCCCATAATTGGAGGGACTTTAACACTTGACCAATAGGAGGGTTACCCATAATGACTTGACATGACTTGTTTACATTATAGAAACTTCCTGGAATAGACATCGAGGTATGACATGACTCAATTACAATAGAGACACATCCTGGAATAAACATTGGGGTGCAATACATAAGATATATGGATGAATAGATTCCAAAGTTACAAATACATCAATGGTCATGACATTCCATCTGTGGTGTTCTTCAAACTCCCTCATGGATGATTGAGTTCATTTAAGACTCTTTCAGTAAACTTTGACTTGTACAACAATGAAATGGTATATTGAACTTCTGCAACATTTGTTTGTGGATTTTGGGTCATTTGCAACTATTTTTCTTATGCCCTTTTAGCTTTCTATTCATTATGAAACAGGTACTGATCTCTTAACTGCTTTGGGACAGAACACCTCCACCCACATATCTAATCATATCCATGAGTGGAGAAGGTAGAGAAGACTTCTTAAGGCTCCTATTCCGGATCAGTTATTAGCTGATTGGTTTACCAAATCTTTGTTGCCTCCAATTTCTCGAGAGCAAGCCATTAGTCAAGCCCAGTATCTAGACTTGGTCTATTCCCAGTCCAGAACTTTGTATGACTTGATTTCTCAAGCTCCTCACCCAAGCACCGATCCTACAAAGCCACTAGCAGAAGTCCCTATTGATGGGATTGTTGGTTCAACCCAGTCCCTGTCAGTATCAAGACCTTCCAAGCAACCCCAGACTTTGACCCATACTCCTTTGACTCCCAAGGTTTCCACCTAGGTCAATTCTATTAAGAGTGTTCAAACCTCAAACAATAATAAAAAGAAGGGTAAAACTAAAAATAAAAAACCTAGAAACCAACAGGAGAATCCAAAACCAACCAACAATGATAATGATAAAGGGAAAAGAAAAAAAAAAAATATCCATGTCTGCTATGTGGAGGTGACTATTTCATAAAAGAGTGTCCCCACCGGGATGAAATAACCCAATTTTTGAAAACAAATACTGCACCCATAGTTCTCACAGATCCTTTTCCCTCTCAACAACAATTGATAGACCACATGTCTAATAAGGGAAACTCTAGTTCATCAGAGGAAATTTGTATGATGTCCTTGAATACGATTAGTCTGTAAACTTGAAGTTATAATTATGGAAAACCCGCAGACAAGAAATAAGACCATTCTTCTTCAAGGAAAGCTCCCTCTACTGGTTCTCTCAAATCCTCGTCTACTGTCCCCCTAACCATCGAGAATCCTACTCTCGATATGATTTTGCATCAACCCAAGAGTACTCTTGGGAATGATATTTTTAACCCTAATGCCTGAGGTGCTCAATTTTATAATGTAGTTGAATATCTCACTCAGGAACCATATGTAATTTCTACCTTGGAAGTGCTCCAAAGTTGTCCTACATAATGAAAAAACCTGTTAAATGGGTTAGGAGCTTTACACCCAGACAATACTAATTTGATTCATTTCAATGTCAAGAACTATAATTCTAGACATTGAGTGGAGTAGGAAAGAACACTTTCCTACAAGGAAAATACTAAGTGTCATCTTCGCATTCATGGATGGATTTTTCGGCTATAACTAGATTGAGATATTACCCACTGATCACCACAAGACAACATTCATTTGCCCATGGGGAACATTTGCATATAGGAAGTTACCTTTTGGCTTAAAAATGCTGGATCCACTTTCCACCATGCGATGTCCTATGTGTTTCACAATATCAAACATATTATTGAACTGTACCTTGATGACCTCCCTGCTCATTCATAGAGATGGGAAGACCACCCTGGTCATCTTAGAGATATTTTCCTGAGATGCCGTCATTATAATATATGGCTCAATCCGCATAAATGTGTTTTCTACGTTGAGATGGGATGTCTGTTAGGTTTTGTGGTCTCTAAGGATGGCATCGAGATAGACCCTTTGAAAATTACCGCTAGTTTAGCTCTACCAGCCCCAAGAAATATTCTCGAAATCCAAAGTTTGCAAGGGAAGGCAAACTTTATCCGTCATTTCGTGTACAATTTTTTAGAGAAAACGCATAGTTATATGCATCTCCTTACGAAGGAAACTCCGTTCTTTTGGGATGACCAAGCCCAACGTGCCTTTGATAATCTCAAACACACTCTGACTCATTCACCCATGGTATACCACCCATATTATTCAAAGGAATTTCTCTTGTATATTGTTGCCTCCGCTACTACAATCGCTATGGTTTTGGTGCAGGAAAATCCCAATGGTAAGGAGCACGTGATTTACTATGCTAGTAAGAATCTTATGGAATTTGAAACCCAATATTCACATGTGGAGAAGTTAGCATTGGCCACGGTCATTGATGTACAAAAATTTCATCACTACATTTTGCTTCACACAACCACTGTATTGGCATACCAGAACCCTATGTATTACATCCCGACTCATTAGGTGCTCGGGGGCAAGTACTCCTGATGGATAGTCATACTATAACAATTTGATATGGAATTTTCTAGAGCCACAACAAAGAAATCCCTAGTATTTGTCGAGCTCATGTGTGATCTTCCCCATGATTCGATGGAATCTGAGCCCAGTGATTCGTTTCTGGATGAATTCCTATTCCTGATAATCACTACTGATCCATGGTATGGATATTTTCTTATTTATCTCCAAACACAAAGATTTCAGCCAAATCTATCCCATGACTATCGTCGTCGTATCCGTCACCAAGAGAAATACTACATCATCCTGAATGATACCTTATATAGACATGGGATTGATTATATTCTTCGGCAATGCCTCACCCATGAGGAAGCTGAACATGTGTTGAATGATTGCCACTCTGGAGCATGCGGCGTTCATTTATTTGGGATGGCTATAGCCCAGAAAATCCTTTGTGCTGGCTATTTCTGGCCTTCAGTCTTCAAAGACTGTCACAAGGTTGTTAAGAAATTCCCACCTTGTCAACATTTTTATCCCAAAAAGTGCACTCATTCTGCTCTGCTACACTCCGTCATTACCGTTGGCCCATTTCCCAAAAGGGGGATTGATTATATGCATTGTAAGCCTACCTCAGCCGGGGGGCATGGTTACATCATCGTATCTATTGACTATTTTACAAAGTGGTCTGAGGCTATGCCTACATATGCGGAATATGGTAATACTACCGCTCTCTTCCTGTTCAATCATGTCATAGCTAGATTTGGAGTCCCTCGGTCCATTGTGACTGACCAGGGATCACATTTCCGTAATCAAATGATGGAGGAACTAAGTTCAAATCTAGGTTTTCACCATGAATACTCTACATCATATTATCCATAAGCTAATGGTCAGGTAGAGGCCATTAACAAAGTTTTGAAAACTATTCTTCATCGGATGGTTGGAGGCCATAAATCCAACTGTAGCCATATCCTTTTCTTCGCTCTTTGGGCTTACAAGGCTTTGGTGAAAATAGCTATTGGTTTCACACCTTTCCATCTTGTCTATGGACTTGAAGCTGTCTTACCAATTCGATGTCAGATTCCATCCTTGAAAATTGTCGTCGAAGTTCTCCCAGACACTTCCACAAAGGAAGAGAGATTTTTGTACTTGAATAACCTTGATGAAACTAGGAGAGATGTTTTCTTGGCTAAACAGGTAGATAAGAAATGCATCAAGGCACAGTATGATAAATATTTCCAACCTAGTGCCTTTAACGAGGGTGACCTAGTGCTGACTTACGACCAGAGATATGACAAACTAGGGAAAGGAAAGTTCGAGTCCATGTGGTACATTCCTTTCATCATTTCTAAAGTTTTAGAGAAAGGGGCCTATGAGATCGTAGACTATGATGGAATCCCTTTAGGGAAACCTTGCAATCGGTTGTACCTAAAGAGGTACTATGCCTATATCTTTCTTGGATAGTGTCTTGTATATATGTATATTGCTTGGCTTTCAGTGTGCTTTAGGTATTTTCAATATGGTTTTGATTTTAGTGTATGTATCTGTTTATACCGTGTTTTGGTCATGCAAAGCAGATGGCTTTCTATGGCTTTAGTAATGGTGCTTGCCACCACACCTTGAATCATGCCTCATTTGCTTGGGTTCTTTATTCCCCAACTGATGATTTGGTCAGTTCAAGAGTGGTTTGTATTGGTCCTGCTACCAAAAACATCGCTGAGTATTGAGCAGTCATAGGTCTTCTGACTAAAGCTACCTCCCAGGATGTTCACAATTTGGTAGTCTTGATGGAATCACAACTCGTGGTTTGTTATCTAAACCATGTTTACACCATTAGGAACCCTATGCCTCTCTACCTCTTCTGGAGGGTATGATTTTTAGAAAGGTCATTTGAAACCATCACCTGACTCATTAGCTAATTACATCCTAGATTGGCATATTTCCCATTCATGACATTAAAATCAAACATGGTTAATTCTAAATAAACAATTAAAGACACATAAAACTCATGTAAAATACATTCACCATTTAAGATGTATAAACATGAGGTTAAAGTCTATATATATATATATATATATATATGAACACGTTTAAAAAATAGGTCATGAGACCTCGTTTGCAGCATGTAGGCTTTTTGGTAAAAATCACCATTAAAAATCCTAAAGCTATCAGCTTTCAGTAGATACATCATGCATACATCATCTAGTGATGCTCATGGTAGCACATCATTGCTCGGGCTACTCTACGTAGCAGTCTGCTACGCCGACCATGTACTCCCGCAGTAGGTCTCTGATGCCTCAGAGAGAGGTCATTAATGGAAGCATTAGGGATGTCTAGGTTCAACCTCTCCAAGTTTTCCTCTAACTTCCTGGTCACATCATCACCCTGCGGTACGAAATGAGATTTGGCTCATCTATCCAATGGGGAAGCTCCACTAGGTTGTGCTGCTCCAACTTCTACATGAAAATATTCAGGTCTTGTTACTTAACATAAAAAATATAAAACATCAAAAATATAAAAACAATATGTTCATTTTATGGTTTTTTGATTCTTACCGATGTCACCCCACTGTCCACCAGGTGGGAGTGGTAGGTCAAGGTCTCCACTAAATTCCTTATCTGCATATGCATAATTCTCCACCATTAGGATCTGAACTCTCATCCATCAGAAGAATGGGTCACCGAACTTCATCTTCCCCATGCCTGCTCCAGTACGGGCCATAATCTGGACCCACCTCTACATGCGAGGGTCCTGTGCTCTCAGCTCTATAAACACCACCTGGGTTCTCATCAATAGCACCCGATCGAATAAGAATCAGGCTAGAATGGAACCAAAACCAAATTTCTTCAGTTCCCCCTGCCAACACTTAGTCAGTTAATCCTTAAATATCGGAAGCAGGGATTCCACCCAGTTAAAGACTATAGGTGCCATGGACTCTATGGCATAGAGAATATGTGTTATAGAATCCTGGTGCACTCCGTGGCTTCCTACCACTCTCTACATGGTAAAAAGTACATTATGTAGAGGTCCGTACATCACTACGTTAATGAGGATTTTCTTCCCCGATGTCCTTGTCCCAGGAATACAGTGATGGTTTATCAACTCATGTGTAGTGATGTCCCCTCCGTGGGAACCAGTCAGTGAAATGGGAGCACCCTATCTCAAAAGGCCAGTAAGGAAGTATATATCCTCTATCTAACCTGTCAAAATATGAGCCCCAACCTTGAAATGTTGTTTCTTCGGATTCCACATCCGAAGTATATGCTCTAGAAATCGCTCGTGAGATACCATACTGGGAGTCTGGAAGAATTTTAGGAGTCAGTGGTCTCTTAATGCAGCTATGCAACTTGCATTTCTTTCAGTGAAGGAGTCATCATTATCATGCTATCTCTCTTTCCATATGACCATTTTTTATCAGCTAAAACTTGCCAAAAACAATCACAAGACCCATTAGAATCATTCTTAATCATTCAAATCAAATGAAATGGTCTATTTTTGCTTGTGTGAATAGTTTTACATCTTCACGGTTGTTACTGCCTATGCACCATTGAAGACAGGCGGTGGCATCGCCTTTGCACTTTGTTTTCAGCGCAGTTCTAGTGAGGTACTATGTATCTTGTAAAAGATAGGAGCAGTGCCTGCTTCCACAATTTTAGTACTTTCCATACAAGCTAAAAACACCATCAAAAGTAAAAATTAAAGGCATAAGATGAAAGAGTAGGGTCTATGCTATTACCTGGAATTGACGGTGCTCGAATCCGACGATGGAAACTCTCGATATCAGCAACTAAAGATATGGCTAGGAAAGTGCTCCAAATGCTCTTTACTATGGTTAAATAGTAAAATGTTTTGATTTTTCACTATTTACATGACTTTTATACATTTGTGGGTTTTACATGCTATTGTTTTGGTTTAAAATCACTTATTACTCAAAATCTATGAGTCCTAATCCCTTAATGTTAGTTATTGGTGCATTTAACACTTGTTTTGAGTCCTTGCAGGACAGTAGCAGTAAAGTTTTTGATGTTTGTTTTTTACTTTTTCGCACCACCATAAAACGAAAAAAGTTGTTGAGCATTTGTTATGACACTTTGGTCATGCTCTCGAAACTTAGTATCAAAGGTCCGAGTCCGTTTCTGATTCTTTTCGGGCTCTTAAAATCTCTCATTGTGAAACGAGACCTAATGGAGTCTTCTTTAAACCCTTTTCAGGCTCCTTAAATACGAAAATATTGTCGAGTGATCTTGTCTTCTTCACACTCATTAAAGCATTCTAAGAGTCATCTCTTCGATAGTAGGTTATCCCTTTTTCGGTTTGGATAGAATATTTACGAAAAAGGAACACTCCAGCCAATGATGATTAGAAGAGTTCTCTAAGGTATGATTTTATACTGTATTGGGCCTTAGGGACTAAATCATACGAAAAAGGATCCTTTGGAGTCTTGTTCCGTGGTCGTTCAAACTATCTAAACATGAACGATACCAATTTTTCTTTCATTGGACTCGTTAAATTAAACATTGAGAGACTCATTTTTAGGAACAAACCCCTCCTCTCTTAGGTTTGTAAAACATATGAGTTTGGACTTGTCTTTGAATGAGCTATACTGAGTGTTTGTTACCCTCTTTGAACTCGTAAAACCGAAAAGAGGCACTCATCAATCATGATGGGGAAATGGGAAGGGAA
Organism: Pseudotsuga menziesii; assembly: GCA_001517045.1. Classification (NCBI taxonomy): domain Eukaryota; kingdom Viridiplantae; phylum Streptophyta; class Pinopsida; order Pinales; family Pinaceae; genus Pseudotsuga; species Pseudotsuga menziesii. The sequence continues at coordinate 461,246 of LPNX011143150.1, forward strand.
TCATTTTGCAAATAAATGGTAGTAGTTTGTCATTACCTTTGAACATGGCACCTGTTTGCATATCATTACAGTCAATTGGGTATTCAGCTGATGTCTATGACGATCCACTTTCATGAGTCATGTCACTCCTTTGAGTCTTTCAAAATAATGCATTGTCCACTGTCACATTGTGTGTTTGTCTTGTTTAGCCATGCTACCAAGTATCTATGTCCAAGTTTGAGTCCTCTATCACATGGATCTATGTTGTATTCTAGTAGCCATGCTTGTTTATTCCTCCCATGGATATTCCTTGTATTGGTCTACAGCCATGAGTTGGTTACATGTGTCTATGAGCGAAAAATATTTATGTACTACAGATGCCTACTTGACGACATGCTCTGATTGAGCTGACATTTTCACCTCATCAAATATCTCATTTATCATATCCCTCTAAGTCTCATGCTTTGGGGGGCATTCTGTTATACCCAAATCCTGTCACCAGCATTTGATAAGACCCTTAACTCCCATTTTTTCCCTTAATCGCAGCACTTAGAGTGGAAACCTACTATGTTTGTGGGTTCTACATGAAAAAACTCAGCACAGCACATTACCTATGGCCCATGAGCGGTACCTTGCTCATATCTCCTGTATCCTATTTTCCATAAGTGGTGCCACCACCTATGGTATTTTGTCCATAATCATTTCTCATCTAAACCGCTCTGTCATAAGAGTAGAAAAGAGGTACCCTGGGTAAAATAGGCAAAAGAGAAGTTTCTCGAGGCTTCTAGATCATGATCCTTCTGTCCTCCCTTATCCCTATCATTGTGGGTCAGTTGGGATCGAGATCCCCCAACATAGGATCTTAGATCCACCTTATAAACATATCTCTCAACTATTCCTATGCATTGAGCCTTATAAATACAAGCTCATGTCCATAATTGAGGGGGCAAACTATAGAGGTATTGTTATGTTGTTGGATTGCCTACTTAGCCCAAGCCATTGGAGAGCATAGAGAGCAAACTTGGAGCTTATGGGGATGACGTGTTTGTCTTATGGAGATGCTTGTCGACACTAAGCCATTAGTTGTAAGATTCTCCATACATGTTTAATGAAAAGCTGATTTCCGTCCCACATTACTGTTGTTTTGATTTTGCATGTACATGTTGTTAAATTCCATAGTCACTAACATGGAGAAGTAGATGATTTTTTGGTAGCTTTAATGTGTTTGCATGTTTGATCTATTTGTATGTACACAGGTTCACTATCAAATCAAAATTCTAGGTTTCTACGACATCCAAGGAAGGTCTTCATCCCTTGTCGTTCACTCATTTGTTTTGGATTTGAACCATTCATACCAGAAGAACAAATTATATCTGCAGAAGGTGAAATATTCCTTGTTACAACCATATTGTTGAGGACATGCTTCGAATGTATGTCATGAAAAACCCCATGAAGTGGGAGGATTACCTGCACCTTGCAGAGTTTGCGTATAACAATTGTTATTATAATTCCGCCAAGATGAGCCCCTTTAAGGTACTCTATGGATGGAAGTGTAGAACACCGGTTACTTGGGATAGCCCGGTGGATCGGCTCATGTTAAGGCCTAGTTTGCTGATGAACTTGGAACGGTTGGTTACCAAGGTCCAGGTGAATATTAAAGAAGCATAAGACCTTTAGAAAAGTTATGCGAATCAGAAAATAAAAGATAAGGACTTTCAAATAGGCGATCATGTTTACTTGAAAGTAAAATCCAAATGAATCTTGTTGATCTTAAGTAGATGCGGTAAGTTAGGACCTAGATTTTGTGTACCTTTCGAAATATTGGCCAAGAAAGGGCCAATGGCATATGAACTAGCATTACCTGCACATGTAAGAGTCCATAATTTTTTCCATGCATCATTGTTAAAGAAAAATGTTTATGATACTAAACATGTTGTTGATTGGTCCCTGTTACAGGTGGAACCTGAAGGGGAGTTTGCCCTTGAGCCTATACATATATTGGATAAGAGAGAGATGCAGCTTCGGAAGCACACTATAGTCCAGTTGAAAGTGCAACGGAAGCACTTTGCACTGATGAGTCTACTTGGGATAATGAAGCCACCATGAGAAAGGCTTACCCCACCTTGCTTCATGATTTCATTATGAATCCCTAGAACACTAAGGACGGTTTTGTTCTAAGCCAAGAGGGATATAATATCCTGAATTTTGGACCTAACACTTCTAGGCACTTGCCTATTGATTATGATTATTATATTGATGTTTTATTTTTATACTGGGTCAAAGACCCCACTTCATATGAACATGATGATTTGTTTTATATATTGGGCGTAAGCTAATTATTGATAATATGGATATATATGCTTGTTTTTTTTGGGCATGGACCCTAAAGAACATCGTTTATGAGATCTTTTGTGTTGAGTGAGAGGCTCTAGAGGACTTGAGTGATTGATGATTTGTGTTGAGTGGGAAGCTCTCGAGCACTTGAGTGATTGATGATTTGTGTTGAGCGAGAAGCTCTGGAGCACATGAGTGCTTACCTTTGTGTGGAGTGAGAAGCTCTGGAACACATGAAAAGATAATGGGAAGTGTTGGGAATAATCCCTGGAGCCTTCCATGTTGATGTTGAGAAGAAGCTCTGGACCATCAGATCTTTGGCCATTGTATCCCTAGGTGTATCATACAAGTACATCCTAGCATTAGTGTAGAGTGAGGAGATTTGGAATTGCAATGAATTGTAACTCCATGTTAAAGCATTGAGTATTGGGCTCTGGTAAGCGCTAGGGTTTAGTGAAAATAATTTAATAAACTTTCAAGTGAAAACGACTCGAGAAAAATATTGATCTCATCATACTTATTTATAAGTGATAAAATGAAATTTCAAATTTTCGTATTCTCATCAAAGTACTGAAGAACTGCCACGTTATATGAGGGAAATCCAACATGCTAGGATGTCTAGAGTTGCCTAGCCTAGTAGACCTAAACCATCTACCTACTTGACCTTAATGAAGAACTGTCATTAAGTCTAGGGATCATGGTATATGATTCCCAAAGAGAACCGTTAACAAGTGATATATTATTATGTACTTTATACATGGTATGTATAAAGAGTCTAATATAATTGTAATATTAATTATGAAAGAGAAAGAAAAATATCCATCCAATTATTATTTATTATGTAAAAAAAATAAATAGTCCAAAACCTAAAAAGTCTAATTAGGAACTAGTACAAAGTTCCTAAGTTAAAATATTAATAATTACCCAAAGTAATTGAAAATGATTAAATCAAGAAACCAAGGTTTCTTGATTTAACTGTCCCTTTGAATGAAAAGTATATCTATAAAGACTCAAGCTAAGGAAAGGATTGGGGTTCTGATCTATCATTAGAGGAGTCCTTTTTTTGCATGTTTTCTCTCAAGTAAATTCTTGGAGAACACTTTCCTAGAAGGAAAAAGGAGAGTTGATCTAGATCTGATATACCAAATAGGAAACCCTGCATTAGGAGCTCTAAGCTACTTGGATGTTGGAGTCTAGCTCGGGGGGATCTGGACTAAAAACAGGAATGGTTTTGGGTCATGGTTGGGTGGAACATTGTAGTTTCCAAGTGATTTAGTCATCAAAATAGAGGTCAGATCTGTCTTGAATTGTTAATGCTGGTTATTTGAGTGTGCAGGTTCAGCCATTAATAGAGCTTTAATTTATAGGTGTGATGCCCTTGAATTTCTATTATACTTTCCTAGAATTAATCATATCGATGTTATGTAAATGATTACATTGCATTTTATAACCCAATGTATATGTTTCTCTATTTAAAACTACTAGGGTTTGCATCTTAAAGTATTAGCACTGGGATGTAAGTGATTTCCTATATCACGTTATCTAGGGTTTATGCATTGATTTATTTCAGCAAGTACAATTTATTTACTAATGTTCATCAAGGGTTCCACACCCTAGTTAAATTTATGTAAGTAGTATTATTGATAAATCTAGGTTATGTACAAACTAGGTTATTTCAGACCTACTATTATTGTTCACTTGGTATTTATATACTCTACTCACATATTCCATTTGTGAGTAGAGACATGTTATAGATTAAAATAGAATAATCTTAGAAACGAGATTTAAAGACATAAACTTACAAACTAGATAAGCTAAGGTACTATCTAAAAACTGAACTATTATATATATATATATATATATAAACATATTAAGACATCATACATAAACAAATCTGAAAGCTATATCTACATTTAAATCCAAGGTAAATAAACCATTAAAGACCTTTCAAGGTGTGTCTCATTGATTACAAACTAGATAGTATATCCTTTCATTAAACAACATCATTATAATTAAAGGAGCAAGAAGTGTCATGACCATCCTTTGGTCTAAGATTCACATCTCTATTCACATATATAAACCCGTAGTCCTAACTCAACCATATCATAATCACATGCATAAATCTTTAAAGGCCTTTCATAACTATTGCTTATAAATTAACCAAGTAAACAATTAAAACAATTAAAGAACTTTGCCATTTTAAATAGAGGTCATGATAACAACCTTGTGGGTTCACAAACCAACTAGTAGACCTCAATAAACAACCATATAATTTATGCATAAACAATAACCAAAATTACATAACATACATCTCATTCCATATAATGAATTAAACAAATATATCACTACACGAGAAAAGTTTCTTGTATTAAATGATATTGAAATCGTTTCATAGTCCAAATAATTACAATGGGGAAAATAATCGAATCTTGTCGGCATACAAGCCCAACCCTCCTCCATATCGAATATACAACTCATTACATCAACCACAAATAGGATTCCAACCCTATGGGTATTGGTTACTACGGCCACACTATACCTTAAGAGTATGCGGATTACAGTAATAAAATCAACACTACAAATCAACAACCCAATACGCTACAGTAAGGATGTAAGAACCTAGTCTTTGTCGAATGCTACAAGCATGGATTCGACCCAATTATTTTACTATATAGTCCATTTAAAAAGCTATCTACAGAAACAAAGGACATCATGGGCTTGCACCCCTGGCTCCCATATCATCCACATTATACTAAACCCATGAAATCGTTAAATAGTAAAATAACCATCTGAAGCTATGTGCAACATTCACTCAAGCCACAACATGCCAAATAAGAATACACAGTATGGTTTTAATCAACAAACTAACTCTGTTGACAAATTCACCCCACACGCTAAACAACACAGTATAAACAGTAATAAAATCTATTGGATCTATCACAGCCACTAAGGGAAAGATTCAATCCATTTACGGCATGGAATTACCCCACACTGTCCATTATTACAGCCAAGTATAATTTCTCAACACACAGACCATAAATGAAGGCATATGCCTCTTTACAAACCATCATAATAAACCATTAACACAGCATGAATTCCATCCACATGTAGTAAGAATAAAAACCATGGTCATTTCACAAAACGCAGAGTATTTACATAATGCGCAATATTTCCCTAATCGCATTCAAGTATTGTTGATCCTAGATTTGTTACCATTTTTTGTAGATAAAATACTCATTTAACGATATATTTTATTATCTTTTGTATATTTTTATGAAACGCGGATCATTACTCAACCTCAGGTATGAGTGTTTTTAAGGTTTATATGAAATTATTTTATTATTATCATTTTTATGGTTTAATCAATTAAAAATAACATTATTAAAGCATATTTGATGTATTAATTGGATTGTATAATTGTTTGCAGGTTTTATAATATTTTTGGGCCAAGTTAATACGCAAAACGCATTCAACCTGCTTTTCGAACAGCATGTCCAACTCGTCATTCAACCCATTGCATGAAACTCGTTGGTGGTTTTCCAGATGTCAAAAGGTATTTATGTAGACTCCAGTCCTGAAGCACGCCAGCAGATAGACACTCTGTTCACCCTAGATCGATGCCTAGCGTATCCAACTCACATACCAACCTTCCATTCAGCACTCTGTCGAGATCGCCCATCAGACTGTGCGCTGCAAAGAATTAATTCCGGCCATTTAAAATGTGAAACAGCTACAAACGTTCTATTATCCACGCATATGGGCGATGAAGTTGTGTTCTAGAGTATTTTCCATCCCGTGTTCTCCTCCACTCCCCACCAAATCAACCATCCATGCATTGGACTATTGCATTCAACTCACGATCTAGAAGATATGCCACTACACTCTCCTCTATTTTCCATCAGTCACCTGTTTCACTCTGAAAGGAACTCGTGTGCCACCTTTGCAAATCGTTCACGCTAAAGAGGGAAAATGATTATTTGTTGGCCTGTGGTCAATTAAACGCTTTAAAGATCAGTCAAATTTAGAGAGCAATCGACCTCTAAAGGGTCGACTTGCTCATCCCTATAAATCATTATATAAAGCAACATCTGTGAGAGCACTGAAGTTAGCTAGAAAATTAGTGAGTTAGTAGAGTTAGGAGAAGAGCTCTTGTTGTAATTTACTCTTGAACTTTGTATTTATGTTCCACCATTTGAATAAAGAGTTGTATGCATTGCTATTGAAGATTTCGTTTAAGTAGAATTTATCCAAGCATCACCCCTAATTGCTGAGAGGGCCCTTCATCAACCAGAGGTTAATTTTCTTTGTTTAGCTTAGTTTCTTTTCTATTTAAATAGCTAGTCTAGTTTATTTTTTAGTTTGTTTCCATTGGATTATAGTAAATGCTATCCAATTTGTTTTGTGTAACACATTAACTTAGTTTTATTTTGAAAGTTAATTAGTTAGATGCACCCATAGATTTCTTTCAGTTATTTGCTTTTAGTCATTTTGTTTCCAGTTATTTTCATTTCCAGCATTACTTTCAGTCTTTGTTTTCAAGAATATAGAATAATTTGTTTTCATGAATTTAGAATAGATTCAATTCTGTTATTTCATTTCTTGTTTTGAATTTATGCAAGTTAATTTCTAAGTTATTTATTAGTTTAATATGCAAATTATTCCTTTTGTTCATGAATTAGTTTAAGGTTAATTTGCTGTTAAGTAGGTTTATTTACTATTCCAATGCAATAGAATTACATCTACATGGATTCATATGAATATTAGTTCATTTAGGTTAGTTTTTACCATTTCTACTATGCATCCTATCATTCAGACAGCCTGTTCAGTCTGTTATTCAGCCACCCTTTAAGACCCACAGTTCAGTCTGTCATTCAACCCTTAGTTCTATTTTTTGCATTTTTATGTATTTTAAGATTGTTTTGAGTTCTTTTTTGCTGATATTTGAATTATGCTTTGTCTTCAATAGTTAAATCATAGTTTTGTTTAACATTTAAGTTAAAGTTTAGTTGTTTTAAATTATTTCTTAAAGTTTTATCATTTTCCTTACTTCTTTTACTTTGAACGTAGTTTAAGTTATTCTTACGTTTTGTTTCTGATTTTTTCTTATGGTTGTTTGGTTTTGTGTCTATTCCTTTTGAATTGATTCATTTGTTTGCATGGGAGATTTATTGTTTTCCTTACTATGTTTTTAGGTTGTATTTTTATGATTGTGTTATTTTTGAAAGAACTTGTAGGATAGAACCTAAAGATATTTATTTATTCATTTTTCTACTTGCTTCTTTTATTTAAGTTTTCTTGATTTAAGTTTTCTGCTTGCTTCTTTTTAAGTTTTTCTTATTAATTTTTATCTATTAAGTTTTCTAGTTGCTTATAAGTTAAGTCTTCCTTGCACTTTAGTTTTCCGTTTGAATAACTAAGTTGTTGATTATATCTTTTTTAGTCCAAAGTTATAAGATATATTATTTGTTTAGTTAATCTTTTATCCAAGTTTGGTTACCTTAATTTCATTTTTAGGAAGTTTGGCTAATTTTTTAATTTTGAAATATCTTTCGATCTTTTGTTTTTTAAAATATTTACACGACACTTTCTACCTTCGCATATATTTTCTGTCAACTCTAAGCTTACCAACCCCAGTTGATAATTAAAGAGTAGGTGCATTAATTTAGACATTATAACACAAAACACTTTTGGCTTCATTTTCGGGGATTTGTTGTGTAAGGTAGAATATAATTCTTTATGAAGTTTAGTAATAGGTTGGTAGCGGGGGAGCGGTAACACGAGAGGTAAGAACCTGTACATTTGTTATAACAAGCCCCCCCAAATCTAACAACAGTAGTAGCATACATTTTCTTTAGTTTAAAATTCTTTCATGAGTAGAATTAGAGATCCTCATGGTAGATTTATCAAGACCGAAAAAGTTATTGAAATCCCTACTAACTATCGTATGGGACGTAATTCCGCAACTACTAACTCACTAGAGAGGTATTGAAAGACACCTATAGGAAGTAGTTCTACCATGAAACCTAAAGAAAATCCCTTATAAGATCTTACTGTAGAAGCCATAGAAGGAGAAGGAACCTTGGCAAAAGTTCCAAAGGACCCTACTCCTAAGGAAGTTCAAGAAGGTCAACCATTAGAAATCCCTAGCCCTCCACTAGCTTCAAACCCAATTAACACAACATTTTCACTAGTAGGAGATCCAAATTTTGTGGACTTTGTTGATCCTGCCCAAGTAAAAGCTCTCTTTGGAACCTCAGTAGATCTTGTTATTTCGCAAATTGAAACTTCTATAGTAGAACTACTATCCCTCTAGGATTCAATAAAAACAAGGTTGATCAGAAGAAGATCTCTCCCAAAAAAGAACATTGGGATTCCTCCTTATCACCTCGAAAGGAGCCTCCTATGTATATTTACATTAAGAATCCATCTTATATGGAGAGACAGGGAGAAAATGAAGATCATGATGAAGTTAGGAATGAAGAAGAAGAAGGGAAAAATCGAACTAAGGATAGCTTCAGGTTCCCTATCTTAGATACAATGCAGGATGTAACTATGAAAAACATCCCTCCTTCCTCCTTGCCTACTTTCTATGGAAAAAATAATGAGGGAATGGACACATTCCTTTTCGAGTTCGATATCCTTTGTAGGGGTTACAATTATCTATAATACGCTCACAAACTAAAACTCTTTCCCGCTACACTCAAGAATTCTTCCTTGAGATGGTTCATGGGATTAGGAGAATCTTCTATTAGGACTTGGGATGATATGAAAACCTCATTCTTGCAAAAATATCAAGAATATTGCAAACTGAAGGACTCTCGATATGATATATTCAAAATACAGCAACTTGAAGACAAGAGCCTAGAAGATTATCTCGAGAGGTTTATTTATACATTACATAAGTCTAAATATAATGACCTCCAAGAAGATGCGGTACATACACTTTTCCTTAAGGGAATATTTGAGGACTTGTTAGGGAGTCTTAATATCCTAGCAACTGGAAATATTTCTCATAAAACTTTTGTACAGGTCAGTGAGATGTGTAAAAATTATTCTAGGAGTGGGGGAAAGTTGCGAAAATTTTTCGAGAGCCTTTTAGTCACTTTTTAGTAAGAATATAAGAGGAAATGTTCCTAGTTCAAGCGAAGTTACAATAGTAGAGTTAGGAAACCTATTGGATAATTTTAAGATTGATTTCCTAGGAGCAATGGGTTCCCAACTAGATGCTTTACAACCCAAGAAAAGGCTGGATGAAGAATGAGCATCAATGAGTATTGTTGGGGCGCGTACCCTAAGGATTATTAGTTTGGGTAACTTCGCGGCTGTTTGTAAGCAGAGTCACGGGTCAAAATAGTCTTAGGTGTGTCGGGGTAAGTCAAAACCCCTTTTTGTAATAAACCCGTGGTTTAAATCCAAGGTTTAGGGTTTTTGGGTGCCCATGGTTTGAAGCCATGGTTTTGTAATAGCGCGATGTATAAATAGGTATTTTTGTAAATAAGAAAAGGGTTAGGTTTTATGATGTAAGAAAGATTAAGGAGAAGCTAAGGTTGATTTTGTAAGGAAAGTTTAAGTCCCAGCTATGTGCATGGACGAACTCTGCAGCTGTGTGCGCAGAGGGTTTTTGTAAGACGATTGAGGAAAGACCTGCAGCTGTGTGCGCAGATTTTTAAGGATTGAAGGGATCTGCAGCTGAGTGCGCAGATCAAACTGTGGTTTTGTAGCAAGTTGAATAGAACACAGTTTGTGGACGTAGCCCCTACACTGGGGGTGAACCACGTTATATCCGGTGTTGTGGTTTCTTGTGTTGTTTCTGTTTCTGTTGTCTGTTATGCATTAATAACTATATACATCTGATATGTTAGATCGCTGTTAATATTTAGCTTCGCTGTGAATTCCCTATAGTGGGTTGAGCAAGTCACGACTTTTTATTTGTCTGCGAAGTTGTATGCGAATGAATGGTAAAGCTTTATAATTATTGATTAATAAGGTTATTAAAGGCTAGGATACAGTAATCCCCCTCTCTGCTTGCAGAAACCTGATTCTGCGGCATCCCATAGCTGTTTCGGGTGAGACTGCAACCTGCGCGCAGGTTGTTGCCGAAAGGGCCAACACTGTGGGTCTTTTGTTGGTGCAACACTAAAGGATTAAACCTGGGTCTGCCCTATTGCCCAACAAATAGGTTTTCTGTTGTCTGTTATACATTAAGGGTTTGGGTTTGGGACAATTGGTTCCGTTGCCGGTTGAACTCAGTACCTGCTCAAGAGGGGTTTACATTGTACCTCAAGGGCTATGTTTTGGAGGCCCTCTGCGAAGGAAATCGGTGATTGGTTTGCTGAGACTTGTCTGAAATTCGCGCAGCAAGAGAATATGAATCCGTGTCGAAGCACACCCTAACGACCCTTAGTGTCGCACCAAAAAAAGACCCACAGTGTTGGCCCTTTCGGTAACAACCTGCGCGCAGGTTGCAGTCTCACCCGAAACAGCTATGGGGTGCCGCAGAATCAGGTTTTTGCAAGCAGAGAGGGGGATTACTGTATCCTAGCCTTTAATAACCTTATTGATCAATAATTATAAAGCTTTACCATTCATTCACATACAACTTCGCAGACAAATAAACAGTCGTGACTTGCTCAACCCACTACAGGGAATTCACAGCGAAGCTAAATATTAACAGCGATCTAACATATCAGATGTATACAGTTATTAATGCATAACAGACAACAGAAACAGAAACAGCACAGGAAACCACAACACTGGATATAACGTGGTTCACCCCCAGTGTAGGGGCTACGTCCACAAACTGTGTTCTATTCAACTTGCTACAAAACCACAGTTTGATCTGAGCACTCAGCTGCAGATCCCTTCAATCCTTAAAAATCCGTGCACACAGCTACAGGTCTTTCCTCAATATTCTTACAAAAACCCTTTGCGCACATAGCTGCAGAGGTCGTCCACGCACACAGCTGGGACTTAACCTTTCCTTACAAAATCAACCTTAGCTTCGCGTTAATCTTTCTTACATCATAAAACCTAATGACCCTAACGACCCTTAAGATGGATAACTCCGTGAGTGTGGACTCAAAATAGTCTTAGGGGTGTTGGGGTTGAGTCAAAGTCTTCTGTAATAAACCCATGGTTTAAGTCCAGGGTTTAGGGTTTGGGGTGCCCATGGTTTAAGACCATGGTTTTGTAAAAATGGGCAGTATAAATAAGCGCTTGTGTAAAGAAGATAGGTTAGGTTTTATGATGTAAGAAAGATTAAGGCGAAGCTAAGGTTGATTTTGTAAGGAAAGGTTAAGTCCCAGCTGTGTGCGTGGACGACCTCTGCAGTTGTGCGCAGAGGGTTTTTGTAAGAAGATTGAGGAAAGACCTACAGCTGTGTGCACAGGGGCCTGCTGCTGTGTGCGCGGCTTTTTAAGGATTGAAGGGATCTGCAGCTGAGTGCACAGATCAAACTGTGGTTTTGTAGCAAGTTGAATAGAACACAGTTTATGGATGTAGCCCCTACACTGGGGGTGAACCACGTTATATCCGGTGTTGTGGTTTCTTGTGCTGTTTCTGTTTCTGTTGTCTGTTATGCATTAATAACTGTATACATCTGATATGTTAGATCGCTGTTAATATTTAGCTTCGCTGTGAATTCCCTATAGTGGGTTGAGCAAGTCACGACTGTTTATTTGTCTGCGAAGTTGTATGTGAATGAATGGTAAAGCTTTATAATTATTGATAAATAAGGTTATTAAAGGCTAGGATACAGTAATCCCCCTCTCTGCTTGCAGAAACCTGATTCTGCGGTACCCCATAGCTGTTTCGGGTGAGACTACAACCTGCGCGCAGGTTGTTGCCGAAAGGGCCAACACTGTGGGTCTTTTGTTGGTGCAACACTAAAGGATTAAACCCGAGTCTGCCCTATTGCCCAACAAATTGGTTCCGTTGCCGGTTGAACTTAGTACCTGCTCAAGAGGGGTTTACATTGTACCTCAAGGGCTATGTTCTGGAGGCCCTCTGTGAAGGAAATCAGTGACTGCTTTGCTGAGATCTGTTTGAAATTTGTGCAGCAAGAGAACGCCAATCCGCGGTGTAATGCAAGTGACTTTTTACAAAGGTATGTTTTTGGTGATGCTTATGAAATTTTCTTTGGTAGTATCCACATAGAGTTGCACCAGTGGTTGTCTAGGTTAACAGAGAGAAGGCTGAACTTCCAAGCTCAACGGGTTCCCGCGTGTACCCCTGCGAGGGTCAATCTTGTGCAACACATGAACAACGAGGTATCCCGCGCTGTTGAATTCTGGACAACGCGAACGTTGGAAGTCTTTGTGACGGAGTTTTCCCTTGACGCAAGTAACTCCTTCAGCGAAGCTGAACGACAGTTCTTCAAAGGGCCCCGCGGTAAGTTTTTGAATTTATTAAGCTTAAGGATTAAAATACTATTAGCCGAAAAGGGTATATTGCTGTTTGAATCGGACTATCAGTTTATTCGTACTAACATATGTTTGCAAGTGACACTCCCTTCGACGAGCAAAGTGGGTTGCTGCGAAACGAAAAAAGGTATAAGAGAGATTTTGACCCCTCTTCC
>LPNX011143180.1:1904-21213 GCA_001517045.1 Pseudotsuga menziesii
TTCATAAATTTTTAATTTATGGTTTTATTATTAATTACAAAAACTTAATTTTAATTATTCTTTAAATTTTTTTAATAATTATAATTAAAATTATTTTAATTATTTAATTTTAGTTTAAATACTATAATAAATTTAATAATAATTTAATTTCTACTTATTAATTTAATTTTTAAAATTAAATCCATGTTAAAAATAAAATAAAATTTAAAAATTAATTAGTACCAGTTTCATAAACGTTTTAATAATACAAATATTATTAATTTTTTTGTTTAAATATTACAAGTTTAATAAATTTTAATTATATTTGTGATATTTTATATTTTAAATTACTTTTATCATAATTTAATTATTATAAATATTCTTAATGTTTTATATTATTTTTATTTGATAAAAGATATGATTTTATTATTAATTACAAAATTTTAATTTTAATTATATTAAAAAGTTTCAATATTATTTGTTACAAATTTAAGAATTATCATAATTAAAGTAAATATATTTTATTTTATTATTATTTGTTATTAATTTTTACTCGTTAATTTTAAATTAAATTAAGATTATAAATTTAAAAATAAAATAAAATAAAAAATTTAATTTATTATTTTTGATTCACAATAATTATATTTTGATAAACTCATATGGCCTTAAAAAAAATGTGCTTTGTTGTTGTTACAACAAAGGGGTTATTTAATTTTTACAACTTTTGTTTATATATTTATTAATTTTATTTTATTATTCTTATAATGTTATTTTTAATTGTGAATAAACTTATTATTTATATAGTTATTAAATTATTTTTATTATAGTTATGATATTATTTAATTGATTAGAAGTAAAATAAAATAGATTATTTTTAATTGTTAATAGATTTTGATATTAAAAAAATGACAAATGAATAAAACAACAATAAAAAAAATAAAAAATAAAATCTATTAAAAAATTGCAAAATAATATAGTGTGTAGATATATATATTATAATACAAATTATAAACATACATACATATATAGATAAGTGATACATAATTTATGTAATACAAAACTCATCATATATAAAAATATACAAACATAAAAATCTAAACATAAACATACAAGGAAATGTAATTTCATACATACCAAACACCTAGATTTGCATACAAAAATCGTGTACAAATATCTTAGAGTTGCATACAAGAACACATCATTTAACAAGTATACCATCTAACAAACATAAAAATCATCTCATATAACAACCACATAAAATTGCATAGAAAAAACATTATACAATTTAACAAACGCAAGAATCTTCTAACAAAGTTAAAGTTCACACAAACATATCTAAATATATACAAATGTACACAAACAAATGCAATTTTATACAAATTTTTACATACCCAAATACATAAAGTTGTGGTACAAAGATCTACAAACACAAACACATAGAATCACATACAAAACAAATCTTTACACAAACAAATGCAATTTCACACAAAGTTCACATACAAAAATACATAAAGTTGCACTACAAAGATCTACACACACAAACACAGAGTTGCATACAAAAAATATTGTTTTATTTAGGAAACATAGAAATCGTCTCATTTAACAAACACATAAAATTGCATAGAAAAACATTATACCATCTAACAAACATAAACATCATCTAATCTAATAAACACAAAGTTGCATACAAAAAACATTGTTTCATCTAGCAAACATTAAGTTATCTCATCTACCAATACATAGAGTTATATACTAAACACACGTACACATATTTCAAACACATGCAAACAAATGCAATTTCATATGAATTTCTATCCAAACACAGAGTTGCATATAAAAATCATGTACAAAGATCTAGAACACAAACATAGAATTGCATACTAGAACATATGTACAAAGATTTCAAACACAGAGTTGCATGCAAAAAAATATTATTTCGTTAAACAAACCTAAAATTCATGTCATCTAACAAACATATAGAATTGCAAAATACATGTAAAAAGATCTCAATACAAATACAAAGTTGCACACAAAAAACATTGTTTCATCTAGCAAACATTAAGTTATCTCATCTGCCAATAGATAGAGTTATATACAAAACACATGTACAAAGATTTCAAACACATGCAAACAAATGCAATTTCATATGAATTTCTACATACCCAAACACAGAGTTGCATATAAAAATCATGTACAAAGATTTAGAACACAAACAGAGCGTTGCATACAAGAACATATCTACAAAGATTTCAAACATAGAGTTGCATGCAAAAAAACCATTATTTCATTAAACAAACCTATAATTCATGTCATTTAACAAACATATAGAATTACAAAATACATGTAAAAAGATCTCAATACAAACACATAATTGCATACAAAAAAACATTATTTCATCAAAATCATCCTAACTACCATACACAATACATGCAAAAAGATCTGAGACACACTTATAGAATGGACTAAAATTAGACAAATATACATATATTAAGATTTACATCTATAAATAATAGTAATAATACCAATGAAATAATATAAATACTATATATAAGTAAAGTTGAATTCATAAATTTTTTTATGGTTTTATTATTAATTATAAATTTTTAGTTTTAATTATATTTTTAAATTTTAATATTATTTGTAACAAATTTAATAATTATGAGTTTTTAAATATTCTTAATATTTTAGATTATTTTTATTTCATAAATAAATAAAAATTATGGTTTTATTCTTAATTACAAAATTTTAATTATACTTTTAAAATATTTAATAAATATCACTATTAAATTAAATATATTTTTAAAATTTTTATTTTTTTATTAATTTTTTAAATACTATAATAAATTTAATAATAATTTAATTTTTACTTATCAATTTAATTTTAAAAATTAAATTGATCTTAGAAATTTAAAAATAAAATAAAATTTAAATAATTATATTTCAATAAACAAACCTAAAATTCATGTCATTTAATAAACATATAGAATTACAAAATACATATAAAAAGATCTCAAACACATAGTTGCATACAAAAAAAACATTATTTCCTCTAACAAACATCAAAATCATTTCAACTACCATACACAAAGATCTCAAACACACCCAAAAATCACACTAAAATTAGACAAATATACATATATTAAAATACATATATTAAAGTATACATATATAATAATAGTAATAATACCAATGTAATAATATAAATACTATATATAAATAAAATTTATAGTTCTATTATTAATTACAAAATTTTAATTTTAATTATACTTTAAAAATTTTAATATTATTTGTTACCAATTTAATAATTATGATTTTTTAAATATTCTTAATATTTTATATTATTTTTATTTCATAAATAAAAATTATACTTTTATTATTAATTATAATATTTTAATTTTAATTATACTTTTAAAATATTTAATAAAATCACAATTAAATTAAATATATTTCAATTTTTTTATTATTTGTTATTAATTTTTTAAATACTATAATAAATTTAATAATAATTTAATTTCTATTCATTAATTTAATTTTTAAAATTAAATTGATATTAAAAATTTAAAAATTTAATTTAATTTAATTCATATAAATAAAAATTAAATTAAATGGTTATATCATTCTTTCACAATAATCATATTTTAATAAAGATTATTATTAATGTATTAAGAATATATATTTATATATTTGAGAGTTTTTCTTAGCTTTGAGACTTTATAAACTTTATTGACAAGACCAACCACGTGAAGGTGAAAACTCATATGGCCTAAAAAACTATACTTTGTTGTTGTTACAACGAAACCAATCTGTGCTTTATTATTGTTGTTACAACAAAGCGAATCTATGCTTTGTTGTTGTTGTTACAACAAAGCGGGTTAATTGTTTTTTAAAATTTTGTTATGTATTTATTAATTTTATTTTGTTAATCTTATGATGTTATTTTTCATTAAAAATTAAATCAAATAGAGTATTTTTAATTGTGAATAAATTTGTTGTTTATGCACTTATTAAATCAATTTTATTATAGTTGTGATATTATTTAATTGATCAAAAGTAAAAAAAATGGATTATTTTTAATTGTTAACACTAAATGACAATTGAAATAAAACAACAATAAAATATAGAAAAACAATAATTGAAAAAAAATTGCAAAATAATATAGTGTATATATATATGATTATAATACAAATAAACATACATACATGTTTACATATATAGATAAGTTACATGTTTAGGCTAGTGTGTTCCTTACTCTCTCAGCATCACTACCACCCCCGAGTTGGGAATGATTTCCACAGGGAACTAGGGGACACAGACTTACACACAACAAGGACAACCACCCACAATCAAGCCAATAACCACATCCAAACGCAGTTAGCCCACGAACAAATGGATTCTTGGACTTACTCAACCAAGCCAACACAGGGATGCACTACACAGCAAAATAAATAATTATGGGTTGAGGAAAACAATTTTGGCAACAAAATGAATTGCTAAGATAGGTGAAAACAGACCCTAATAGCCATTCGATTCCCAGGGATGTTTTGGCCCTAACGTGGCCAAAACAGACTCAACAACACCCAAGATATTGCGAGTCTCTTCTCCCACTCCTGTGCAACACAAAAACGGTTTGCCTTAGTCGGGTAGTGAGGATAAACAACAACAACAAATACATCAAACAAAGAGCCCAACCATTGAGGTTTTCCCAATCGACTTCCCAGACATGGGAAAACTCCATAACCTGCAAAAATGTGAATGGGAAAAATGGATTTCTCCCCAAATGGAAATCAACTGCCTGTGTATATGAGGAAAAATGCGGCTTCCAGTGCGTGAGGGTGAGTTGCGACTACCTTTGTGAGTGAAGAATGCGGCTCCCTTCCTCCAAGTGAGGGTAATTGGGTGAGAGATCTCCCTTGGAAAAGCCTGGGGTCAAAGTCTGACAGCCCTGCCTGGATTGCCGGCTGTCCATACTTCCCTTTCCCCAAGGCAATAACTGCCCAACTACTCCTTTGAGAGATAAGTGGTTGGTTGAATAAGACAAGAAAAGTGGTTAGTAGCTGATGGTTCTCCTTTTGACACTTGTATTCTCCCCATTGGTTCAAGGTTAGACATCCCCCCCCTTATCCTTAGGAAATCATGCCCCCATCTCTTTAATGTTGCATTGACATAGCTAGTTGTGGGGATTTAATTAAATTGCATATTTACATGATGTCCAAAATTAAAATGTGCCGGTTAGCACAAAATACCATCGGCATCGATTTTAATCGTTGAAACATAAAACGATAAATCAATGGCAGGGATTTTTCCTTTAGCTACACACCATGATTAACTACAATATTTACATCATATATATTTAATGAAAACAGGGTCAAAACCGGGGTGTTACACCCTTGCTTGTCTCTTATACAAGTAAAATGCTCGATCGCTCTTTAAAGCTCTATGATAATAAAGAGGACTAAACTCTTTATGGGGTTTCCCAAACTCATTGCATTAAATGAGAGAACTTTCATTTGGAAATCACCGATGAGGGTCATGATTCTCTAAGATACCAAACCAAAGTTCTCTATTTTCCTTGAATTATTTATATTTCTACCTTATTTTGAGAATGAAAAGTATTTGATTTCTTGCCTACACTGCCTTTTCCTACCTCTCTCCTAGTATAAACTCCTTACCCAAGGCACTAAAGGATCTTGAGAACCAATAGGCCCTTTTGACCTAATACAATAGGGGCTTCCTCTTCATTCCTTTGAATTAAATGACTCCTTGACCTTAGATGATGGTCCATCTTTAAAATTAGGCAACAAAGAGGTAGGGATTTACCAATATGTTGTTGACCTACATCACCAAATCCACATAAAGAGGGGCATATTACGAGAGACACCTTATTTGGTTCAAGTTCTAAATGCTGGAAGGATATGCCAACATTTGCTTCCAAAACTAACAAATAACTTCCATCATTTTCTAAAGACATTATTGGAAAATAACTAAAATACAAAAACTTACCTTGCTGAGGACACAATGTGAAGTTGAGACCTTCGAATATCCTTTATTAATGCTTTTAATATGAAAGGATTTAGGAGTCCCTTCGATTGGAAGAGAGGCCTCCTCATGTTGTCTCCTCATGGACAAAGGGTTATACAAAACCTCCTTATTATTAAAATAATCCTCAAACTTACTATCACCCCATATTTCTTCTACAAAACTCTCACAGATTAATATATTTAGGATGTCCTTGGGACTAGTTTTAGACAAGAATGTAGAGTCCAAAATTTTCTTTTATTTTGCAGTCACAACCATTTCTAAGAGATGGATTAACTCTGTCCCTTCTTGTGCAATACAAGTGTCTAATGAGTCATAGGTAGGATCAATTGCATCCCTAGAAGCCAATACATGGGCCTCCAAGGAAACTTTTCTCTCATACAAAGAAACCACTTCTAAAGTATCTTCATACTTTGGCTCAGATCTATAACTTTAGGAATTATAACTCCTTGGGGAGTAACCACATTTATTGTTCCAAATTTTCTTCCTAAAAGGCATCGAGTAGTTTTCCACAACATATCTAAATAAATGACATCTCACATAACAAAAAGGAGCATTGCATTAATAAAGTAGTTGTGTATATGTCTAGTCTCCCACTTCTATTTCAATACTTTTTGTTAACCCGTTAGTAACATAGATATTCACCAAAATCTTGGTGACTAAATGGTGTGCACATTATTTACATGATGGATCTACCATCATATATTTTACTAGTTGGTTCTTTAATCTTTAAATCCCATAAAAATTATCATTCCAGAGTTACAATCGAAACCATGGAAGCTTAACCCATATTGGAATCACCTTTATTACTTCTCACCAACGATTAAAGTAGGGATTCTAGAATCTTAAGTTGAGGGTGCATGAACAACAAAATTAATGTCCGCTTAAAAACAACATTGCATCCTCTTCCAAAAAAACACTTTAAACGTATTGAACCTTTTGTTAAGACAGGAAATATCATATGGTACCCCCAACAAGTTTCCTAGCTACATTTTAGCAGTGATGCATGAAGAGTGGTTTTAGATAGATAAACTCCAAAAAAAATCCTATTTGAGCCTTACCAATGAACCCAAAGATTTGATTCACTCACAAATCATTCCCCACAATCATCCTTAACCTCTCTTCTTTTCTCCTATTAACTTTCTTCTTTCCCTTTGACCCCTTTACGACTTCCTTATCATTCACGTTGCCTAGACTCACATCTTTAGATCCCATTAAAGAAACAAAATCCAAATACATCCCCATGAAACCTTCCCCACCTTCCAAATGGTCTCCCAAAATTCCTTCTCCTTGAAAATCTGGCTCTAAGAATACTATGGAGGAAGGATCTGTCAAAACCTTTGAGATCCTAATATTAAAAGGGTATCTTGTTGTAACTCTAGGGTGATATAACAAGTCATTCGGAATAAATTTCAAGGGAAGAAAACACCAATTTTCCATAACTCCCATCCTATTGCAAACTATTCAGACCATAATAAGTCACTTGAACACAAATAATCTCTTGTCCTTTCACTCCTTTGAAAGAAGTGTCTTTGAAAACCTCACCTGTCACATTGCCTATAGACACTTTTGATGGAAAACGCACAAGTTATGTAATTGGTTGATGTAAACCCCCATGAACATTTATATTGAAAACCCTAGGTGAATTTGTTGTCTCGACCACCTTACATATGTTTGGGGTCGTGAAAGTGGATTTTCAAAAATACCCTAACTCGTTAAAAGTTCCTCCCTAAAATCCAGTTGTTCATCTATGACCTCAAAATGATCTATATTTTCAACAATAGATATAATGTTTCTGTAGACCCCATGTCTCCATTATGTAGCATACATACTTAATTGTATTTTCCTGCAATTATTAACAAGAATGAAGTGGCCCTTGGATATGTATAGAAGAATTCCAGATTTTGTTTAACCCTAGAATGGATTGTTATTATCCATTCCATTACAAAAATCAATGTATTAATCTTGTCGTCATTTTAAATTATTTTGCACAAAAATCAATAAACAATTAGCCTAATTTTTTCACAAAATATTTTCAACCACTTTATGTTATCCAATCAAACCCTTTTGTGAAAACCCAAGGTGAATTCATTGTTTCCACCACCTTTGCATTTGTTAGGGGTCGTGAAAGTGAATATTAAAAAATATCCTGATCCGCTAAAGGTTCCACCCTAAAATCCACTAGTTCACCTTTGACCTAAAAATGATCTATATTTTTAGCAGCAGAATAGGTTTCATAGTGTCTCCATTCCATAGCATATATATTTAATTTAATTTTTTTTGAAATTATTAACAAGAATGAAGTGCCCCTTAGATATGTATGAAATAATTATATCTTGTGTTTAACCCTAGAATGGACCCTTATTATTTTCATCCATAGCAGTAACTAATGTATTAAGCTTGTAGTCATTTTAATTATTGTGCACAAAAATAAAAATATTTCCTAAACAATTATCTTAAGTACTCTCCCAAAATATTTAAACCACTTTATGTTATCCAATAAAAAGAGTTCACTACTACTTATTTTTCTACGAAAAAAAAATTATATTCAAGTAGGATGGAAAATACAATCCATAGGTGTCAAGGCACAAACTTTGGAGATTGTTCAACTTTATTGGATATAATCCCTCATCAACCAACTACAATAAATTGCTTTATTTCCCTAAGGGACAGTCAAATGGAACATACACACAATACTTGTCAATTGCATCTAGACAACATAGGATCCTACAACCATTCCATCACATATCACATCCATCAAATTTCATGAAGTTCACAGTTCCTCAAAGACACCACGAGTCCCTCACTATACTCATCAATAAATAATTGACCAACCTCTAACAATAATGCTTCTTTAGACAAGGAGTCTAAAAATGTGTTCAAATATTTGTAGACATGAGCAAAATTGACCAACTAGAATACACTGCTAGTATCCTTTAGATGCATAGCAAGTTGATGAATATATATGATTTGGAACTAAATATCGTCATTTATACGCTGAATAACCATATCCGAATCACCAAATACCTTCAACTGACCAATATTCTTCTCAACAACAAAATTCAATAAATAGTAAAGTGCATTAAATTCGCCAACATTATTAGACCCCGTGCTAAACTGGCATTACCCATAAAATAGTAATTGTGTGAAAGGTAAAGAACAAATCCTATGCCGCATGTATTCCCTATCCCCATGCATGCCCCATTGAAAATTCTCCATGGAAAATCCATTTTCATAGTTACCTCTCTAAGAATTCAACCAGGATTTAGTAAATAGGTCGGGAGAAAAGTAAGTAAATACATACAATGTTTGTGTAGTAATCTTGAATCTAGAAACATGTTTCTCCTCAAACAGTATCTCATTCCTTGCCAACCAAATGCCCTAGTTTATTAGATATGGAATTGCTTAGACTGTCCTAGGTTCCCTACCTTTAAACAACCCCAGGAAGTAGTCCTTCAAAGAATCGATATCCCATAGGTTTCTTGGATCGAGATGGAACTTGACCTTTGAGTAAACCTGTCAATTGAAGGAAAAAGGAAAGAAAGATTTGGTCTTCCATTTATTCATTAATACTATAAAGAATACACATACCGGGTCCTATTTTGTTTCACCGTTGTAGTCTATCCAAGTTAAAAATCACTTGTTTAGAACCAACCAAAAATGAAGAACACTTTTAGGTGGAGCTGCAACCTTTCATTAAATTTTCCTCCACCATCTAGGATCCTCTAACACTATAGAACTTAGAGAAATGTATCCAAGGTTAGCAAACATAATATCCCCATGACTTCTTAAATACCCAAGCAATTTCATCACTATCATCTCTAATTTCGATGTGATCCCTCTGAAGCTCATTTAGAAATCATTCCCATCTCAAAAGCCATTACCTAGCTAACCCAAAATCCGATGCCTAAATCCATCCTTGTTTCCATATATCAGTATTTGAAGTATAAATGAATTTGCCCAAGGTACACATATCATGTTCTTAAAAGTGCCTAACCAAATCACCAGGGAGAAATATCCCTTCACTGCATCTCATAGTAGCATAAATCCCCACTTGGGCCTAGTCACCTAAGCTCACCCTCCATGAAAAAATCCGACCAATATTTGGAAAGGATAAAGTCAAGTATTTCCACTGACTAGAAACTTTTTAAATTGACTTCCTATTCCTTATGATCCAATCTAACACAATCCCCAAACATTTATATTTTCAATTAGGATTCTTCTCCATAAACTATCTTCTGTTAAAAAGTTCTAGAGTGACTTTATTGCAAGTGCCAAATTAAATAGGAAAATGTTTTTAACTCCCCATCCACCTTGAGACTTTCCAGGTGCATAGTGCTTTAATAACAAGCTTATTCAGTCATACAATGAGAGGTAGTGAATGGTTGCATGCCTTTAGGTGCTATGAACACTGTGGGCACTGTGGGTATTGTTGTTACATTAACCTTTGTGCCTTCCTTGACTTGGTGACAATTTGTCACCTTGGAATTATCTCCCATACTAAAGATATACACCATCCTTCAGTTCACCGAGTGTTAACCGCCTTTAACTGAATGTGAACTAATTGAACTGAACTCAACCATCAACTAATTTCTTGACCATTAGTTAGGAGTTTAACTGAATGTCTTTAGTGCTTCATCATCAATGTCATCCACAAACAAACACTTTGCATAAATCAAGGAGTAGATTCCTTTATTAACTGAAGCTTGTTTTTCCACAACTGGGACTTAACTGATGTCTCTACAATTCGAGTTCATTGGAGGTCTGACATGGGCAATTCGAATTCTTACTCTATCTTTGTGCTGATCTCATTTATCATTAATTAAATTATGCACGGTCCATATGTGTTTAATTAATTAATCATCTTTATCATATCATACTCAAAAGGATTTTTCCATACAAATGATCACATGTATTACCCCATGTCATATAGTCATATCCTAAATTAATTCACTCTAGGGGTAGCTAAGCCCTAGAGGAGAATTATATCACCTAGTGACCATGACTAGCAACACATCACATAGCATATCCACATGACTTGATACAACAAAAGTCTTAGCTTGATACAACACAAGCTATATGGTCTTGATACAACAAAAGACAAGTCTTGATAAAACACAAGATTCCAACCTTGATACAACACAAGCTCTCAACCTTGATACAACACAATATCTAGACCTTGATACAACACAAGATCTCGACCTTGACACAACACAAGATCCTAACCTTGATACAACACAAGATCACAGTACATGCATCTTCCATGGATAGGACTTGATACAACACAAGCTTCCTTAAATTAATACAGCATACATTCCTAACTTGATACAACACAAGTCCCTTAACTTCATACAACACTAGCTTCTGAACTTGATACAACACAAGTTCCAGACTTGATATAACACAAGTCTCCTGGAGAATGATTCCCTATGTTGTACATTTAATACTACCTCTCAGCGAGTGATACATTCTATGCCATACCAAGCTTATCTCAGAAGTGTTTGAACTTCATCCGAGATAGAGGCTTTGTCATCACATATAAAATTTGCTCATCAGTAACTATGTACCAAAGTTTTATAATACCTTTCTGGACCATGTCTTGAATGAAGTGATACTTCATTTCTGCGTTTCGACTTGTCATGAAACACATGATTTTCGGAAAGCTTTATACAACTCTGGTTGTCACACATGATCACTGTAGGATCGAGTTTTTTACCAAACAATCCTCCGACTAGATTTCTTAGCCACACTGCTTCTCTGCAAGCAGTACTAGAAGAAATGTACTCAGTCTCTGTGCTGCTCTAGGAAACTAAACCCTACTTTATGCTAGACCATGAAATCATAGAAGAACCCAAGTTGAAACAATATTCGGAAGTGCTCTTCCGATCAACAAATCTTCCACCCCAATGAGAATTAGTATATCCAAGCAATAAAACTCCTCCATTGGATTCATACATGAGTCCCTAAGCAACTGTACTGCAGAGGTATCTCAAAATATGCTTACATGCAACCTAGTGTTTGTGTCTAGGATTTTCCATGAACTAAGTCAAAATTCTAACAACATATAAAATGTCTGGTGTCGAGTGTATCAGGTACATCAACGAGCCAATCAACTGTCTGTAAAGAGTGGGGTCTACTGGATCCGTTCCGGTCTCAACCTCATGAAGTTTCCTTAAATTATAAACCATTGGAGTACTCATGAATTTACAATCCACCATGCCAAATCTCCACAAGGTGTCTACAGTGTACTTCCCTTGAGATAGAAATATCTCATTATTTCTCTGCCATATCTTAAGGCCTAAAAAGTAGTGCATCAGACCGAAGTCTTTCATCTTAATCTCTGAGGTAATCTCCCTCTTACACTCAACAATCAATCTTTCCTCTCCAGTGAGGAATAGATCATCAATCTTTCAACTTGTCATGAAACGCATAATTTTCAAAAATATTTATACAACTCTAGTTCTCACACCTAATAACTGTAGGCTCTAGATTTTCATTGAACAATCCTCCAAGTAGCTTTCTTGTCCACACTGCTTCTCTACAAGTAGTACTAGAAACAATTTACTTAACCTATGCGATGCTCTAGGAGACTGAACCCTACTTTCTGCTAGACCATGAAATCATAGCATAACCCAAGCTGAAACAATATCTGGAAGTGCTATTCCGATCAACAATGTTGCAACCCCAATGAGAATCAATATATCCAAGCAATAACACTCCTCCATTGGAGGCATACCTAAGTCCATAAACAATTGTACCGCGGAGGTATCTCAAAATATGCTTACCTGCAACCTAGTGTGTGTGTCTAGGATCTTCTATGAACTGACTCAACATGCTAACTGGATAGAAAATGTTTGGCATCAAGTGCATCAGGTACATCGACGAGCCAATCAACTGTCTGTAAAGAGTGGGGTCTACTGGATCGGATCCAGCTTCGGTCTCATGAAGTTTCCTTAAATTAGAAACCATTGGAGTACTCATGGATTTAAAATCCACCATGCCAAATCTCCACAAGCTGTCTACAATGTACTTCCCTTGAGATATAAATATCTCATCATTTCTCTGCCATATTTCAAGGCCTAGAAAGTAGTGCATCAGACCTAAGTCTTTCATTTCAAACTCTAAGGTAAGATCCCTCTTACACTCAACAATCAATCTTTCCTCTCTAGTGAGAAATAGATCATCAACACACATAACCAATATCAAGGGTTGGTTCTCCGCTACTTTGAAGTACACGTTTGAATCTGCTTCACTCTTCGAGAAACCCAATTTATGAAGGTAGCTATCTATTATGGAATAATAAGATCAAGGATATTGTTTTAACCCATACAAAGATTTCTTCAACTTGGATGACACTGATTGTGAAGCAGTAAGGACATTCAGTTAAACTCCTAACTAATGGTCAAGCAGTTATTTGATGATTGAGTTTAGTTCAATAAGTTCACATTCAGTTAAAGGCACTTAACACTCAGTGAATTGAAGGAGGGTGCATATTTTCCGTATGGGAGACAATTTTGAGGTGACAAAATATTGAGGTTTGCTTAGGTTCGAAACTCGAATAGCATGTTCAATGTGTTTGCACTTGTAGCATTGCGATAATTTCTTCTCACTCGAGCCCTAGTCTCCTCGGTAAGAGGCATTAATGTCTACGTATTCTCCTTGATTAAAATGAAAAAAAAAACATTGAAACTTTATTAACCTATTCTCGTTGATTAAAAAAAAACTTCACTAACATGGAAGTGACATCTCAAATTCAAACTCCCACACATTCAAAATATTTTCAAAATTGATATTTTATTAAATAAAAAATTAAGTGAAAAGTGGCCTTCAAACTCTCACAAATTCAAATCAAATTTTGTGAAGGATGATTTGCTGTTCAAGCTTTTGTATAGGATTTTGTGAATGTTCTCAAGGAAGAAAAAAACTATCCGTTAAAACTAGGTGTCTATAAAGAAATGCATATATATATGAATTTTAACGCGGCGTAACATTTTCCTCCTCCTTTGTGTTTGGTCTGGAATGGCTGTGCTTGGGTGTGGTGTTTGAGTCTGTGGATTCTTGTTGTCTGAGTCATGTATGGGTCTTAGTCATGTCAGTCTGTGTGTCTGACAGAGGAGGAGGTTAGACATCTGCTGCTGGAGCCAAACGTTTTCAGCCTTGCCATGGCTAACACACAGAAGAAGAAGCCCGCGCAGGAGGCCGCTTAGGCGAAACTTCTACTGTCCCGAGCACTCACAACTCATCACTATCTTCTCTCCAGTGAAGGCAATGAAGAATCCATTGCAGGGATCAGATCAGGGCCCTCAAAAATTGAACTGCCATCTGAAGATATATATCAGTACATAGAGCAATCCTACAGAGCCAAAGCTAAGATGCAGTGAGTCAATCATTTCCTTGCAATTTTTCTTTCAATTGCACACTGTAGCCTGCAAATTATGCAAGTTCAGGCCCCATAATGTATGCTAATATAAACTACTCGTATTTGTGCAGGAGCAAACCTAGGAAAAAGAGACAGAAATGGAACCAATATCTTCTTTCTCCAGCGAAGGCCATGAAGAAGCTCGCGCCGGAGGCCGCTCAGGCGAAACTTCAACTGTCCCGGGCACTCCCAACTCATCAATGTCTTCTTTCTCCAGCGAAGGCCATGGAGGTTCAGATTCCAGTGCAGGGATAAGATCAGGGCCCTAAAAAACTGAACCGCCCTCTGAAGATATCGTTACAGAGAGAAATCCTACAGAGCCAGAAGCTAAGAAGCAGTGCGTTAATTCATTTCCTTGCCATTTTTCCTTCATTCGCACACAGTAATCTTTAAATTATGCGAGGCGATCTTCTGGATTTGCTTCAGACAATGTTTGCTGATATAAATTATAAGTTACTGATATTGGTATTTGTTTGTGCAGGAGCTGGTATTTGTTTGTGCAGGGGCAAACCTAGGAAAGAGGGTCAGAAACGGAATAGCGAGCCTAGATTTGCTCGACCATCTGGGTTATGGCTATCGCTGGCGCACATATGGCCAAAAGGCAGTGAAGAACAACCCCTTTCCCATCCCAGGTTAATACTCCTCAACTTTCTGCAGCAATATATTTTCCATAAATTAACGTAAGTGATTTAGTAAGTTCAAATCTTTGTTGTTTAATTCAAAATGAATGAATAAGATAGCTAATAGGTATGTAGAGATAAAACTGTTTGTGGGTTTGCTTAACAGGTTTGTGATTTGCTAAAGAATGTGCTGAGATGAAATTGTGATGGTCTTTCTGATCTTAGGAGCTATGTTTCCATTTGTTTCACTCCTTTACCTTCCACTTCATTATCCACCGATTGATGGCTGTTGGGTTCGATCCCGATCCTGGCTAGTTTAGATTAGCGGGCTGTTGGGTTCGATCCTTAGGAGGAAAAGCGTTAACCTTCTTCTGGCTGGTAATGCTTTATTTCTGCTCCATTACTCACATTACCCACGGATTGATGGCTGGCTGTTGGGTTCGATATGGAGCCATTTCCCACAGATGCCTAGATTGGCTGTTGCGTTTTCGATCCGGCTCAGTATCGGTAAACTTAGTCGGTTTTTATCATGGCCTCCTGTTTATCCATTGATATGATTCTGTATTGTAACATCTTTACATAAAGATTGGGAACCTTCATAAATTCTTCTAAGGTTGCAATAAGTTTGGCTTTCTGCGTTGCCTGCACTGGTATTGGTCTTATCAGAAGGGATGCCAGAGCTGCATCCTGTAATTTGAATATACCCCACATCAATAC
The DNA here is from genome assembly GCA_001517045.1 of Pseudotsuga menziesii. Classification (NCBI taxonomy): domain Eukaryota; kingdom Viridiplantae; phylum Streptophyta; class Pinopsida; order Pinales; family Pinaceae; genus Pseudotsuga; species Pseudotsuga menziesii. Next base: position 17,676 of record LPNX011143180.1, read on the forward strand.
GACCTTTGTGTAATTACTGAAAGTTGCATAAAATCAGATGGTTTGATCTTTAAAAAAAGGCGTTAACAAACAAACAGTAAAACTCATGGGTTTCTTTGTTGTGTTATTATGATAGATTGTGTACCTCAGGCGGGCTGAGTTTATATAGAACTTCTTGTTGCAGTTCTCTGTGAAACATTGCACTTGTTGGAGGTTGTTCTGATTCGAGGCCATAGTAGAATTCAGATATCTTTGACAGGTCAGGAAGTCCCTATACAGATTCACAGATTCACAGATAAAACTTTCATTTCCCATATCTAGTAAAAAGAGAAATATAATACACATAAATGGGCTATCCAACCAAACTTGGCGAAAACAAAACAGTAATTATTTGTAAGCTCTGTTCTAAAACAGTATGGATCTTCTGTCTGTCCCTTTGCTTTGCTGTAAAGTCAGCCATTAAATGTCAAAAGGTCTGGTGGGTTTCCTCTCAGGAATATCATACAAAAGGTTCAGATAGGCTAGTTACAGCACTCAATCCAACCCTCCTAATTATTAAAGACCTCTAGAGGATGCTGCCCTTTTGCTCAATACTGGTATGTCTGGTACGATGTTCTCTTCTCTGCTTTGTGTTTTTCTATGATCTGTCAAAGGGTTCAACTTTGTTAACGACCTTTGTATGACATTCACCCCAGATACAGAACAAAAAATTATTAGAGTTATGGCAATGGAATGAAGAAAATCACAGCTACTCCACTCCACATATGTATGCATTTCTGTCTCCTCCTGTCCCTGCATTTTTACTTTTTGCCTGTCCAAATCAAATCTAATCTAGGAATGAGCTCCTGAGTCCTACCCACCTCTCTATTTTCAGTCAATTTTTAACACACCAAACCATGCAGCTTTTATCGTTTTATCAGCCATATCTACTCTATTATTGACCCCTTCTCGAGTCTGTCATTTCGGATGTAATCAGATGATCTCATTTATTCTTCATCCTTCATGCTGGAGATATATGTTGGGATCCGATAGTGTCTCCAGTGGGTCGAGAATAAGTTGGACGATGAGTGACACTGATATCGAGCTTGCCATTGGCTCTACACCTCTGGAAGGAAACAATATCTCCAGCATGTAATTGTTTCTCCTTAACAAACCTGCTCCATCCCCTAGTCAGGACATAGCTTTGACTGCTCTTCCAAAATGAGTACCTGAACTCCCATTCTTTGTTGTTCTCATCAACAAATACAAGAGTTTCATCTCTATCATTGATTTGTGATTCTGGGGGAAAATTGCGCTCTGCATGCTGTTTTGGAACCACCAATCTATTCAGCTTTCCAACATCGCTCGGAGTCACCTCTTTGTCAAATAAATGCTTTGGATTAACCATCAATTGTCCATACCGTCTAATGTTATTGATGTTTTCATTGCTTTCCTCAGCTTCAGCAGGAACTCGACTCTTTATTGATAAGAAATAGTTGAATTTCTCTGGGTAAGAATGATCTTTGATCATCTGAACCACTTGTTCCTTGGTGTACAGCTCTTGAATGTTGTTTTCTATCTGACACTGTTTTCCATTGAGAATATTTCTTGGATCTTCAGCACTTGAGACAAGCCCTGTCATATATGCTAATGCAGCTTCAAGTTCACTGCTAAATGTGCCTAGCCATAGTCTCTGATGGCTTACATATACCTGAGCTCCCCATTTACCATTATGTTGAGGAACAACTCCTTTGTACTGAGAACAAAACTGTCTTGAGGTAATTCCACTCTTTGACTGACCCAATCCTTCCGTTCTAAGATTGAAAGGAGTTATTGATTGTGGAGGATTTGAGACATTTGATCCTGAACATGGTTTAGTGTTCGCCATGAAAGCATTTATCCATTTATAACCTTTGGCCCAGAGATTTATCTGATTGCCACAATTTTATTGAATCACCTCCCGCTCACCTATATCCAATCAAGAAAACCTAAAAATAAACATGAGAAAATCAGGTTACTGAAAGCTCTAAATCACTAAAGACAGAAAAGCATGCAATATCTATAATGTCTGCACTCACTTGCTTTTTCCCGTTATCGCAGTATGAATGCTAACTGTCTTCTCATGCTTTTCTTTGTAATATATGGAAACCCCCCATATTTCCTCGCAAGTTGTGGTATGCCAACTAAGGTCTTCTACCCAATTTGGAAATTAGCAGGTATGACAAGTGAATTCTAGTTGTACTTGCAGAGGATGAGAATACACATAAAGCTGAGAGCCATCGGTGATTGCAATTTGCATATGATATCTGTAAATTGAATCATGGGCAAATTTGTTGCTTACTTTAGCTTTTACAGAGTTAGAGTATGTATGTTACCTCGTTATTGTTTTCTCATTACTTTGGTCCTCGAGACACACCGGACGCCTACCCTTGTTTTCAGATTTATGACAACGAAGAGTGGGCGCAGACACCATGTTGTACGTGTTTTATTTATTTATTAGGCGTTTATGGGTTTGAATCAAAGATTTCACTAAAAGGGCTATTCTGGCTTTGCGACCCTTTACCGGGCATATGCTTGTCTAACTAGTTCGAGTTCTAACTCGACGGTTAGGATGTCACCCCACAAGTGTAGTTGAAATACGTAGGCATCCTATTCGGAGCCAGAGAGATAAAAGAATGGGCTAAGCTACCGACGCGATGATTTTGCCCGGCGGCAATCATCGCGCCGGCACTCTGACCGTCGACGACCCCGTCGTGTCCGTTCTCGGCACCCGTCGCGACGTCCCTCCGTTTGATCGAGATGCCGTTAACTCCTGCGTTCGCCATCGCGGTCTTCTTTCCATCGCCGTCTCCGTCTTCCTTCCTCTGTCACGTCCCATCTTACACGCCACCGACTCCCTCCCCGCCATTACCCCGCCACCTAATCCCTCCCGCTAGTACACAATTCAAACTCTTGCTCATGCAATGATCCTCCGCTCCGTGAACCCACGCCCTGCACCTGCCCCTGCAATGATCCCCTCTCTACCATTAACGAGCATGATTGCCACCTGCCCTGCACCTGCAATGATCCGCCATTAGCGAGTATGAATGCCGGCTCGCCAAGTGTGATTCCAGTGAATGCAGCGGAGAGGAGTAATGGTGCATATTGATAATGGAGGAGTAAGCTGTTGCCTTCAGTGATTCCAGTGAATGCGGCGGTCTGTAAGCCCTTCCTTTTCAAGAGCCCATAGCACCCCTTCTAAATCGAGAGCCAATTTCAGTCACAGGTATATATCCCGTCGAAGCAGAGCCAGTTGTTAGAGAGGCCAAGCCATGACCTCCCCCAGTTGGAGTTTGAGCAAGTCCCATACCAGTTAATACAGTCAATGAAGCAGAAGATCCAGACCCATAGTCCACAGTATCCCTTCCAACAGTTCGATAGCTAGAGCCAGATGAACGAGATCGAGACCGAGACCCAGTCAAATAAGCAAAAACACTCGCAAAAAATAGAGCAGCGGATCAGGTATTAATAGTATACCACGTATTCCAGCAGCAGGAGCAAAGGCATAGGTTGGGATATAAGCAAAAGTGGCAAGAGCAGC
>LPNX011143180.1:55688-71833 GCA_001517045.1 Pseudotsuga menziesii
TAAGAAGTTGATTCATTAGAGGAAATTTGGGGTCTAAAATGGGCCTTATAAGAAAACGTGCCAAAATAAGTTTTTGTGAGTTGGAATTCAAGAACCAATAGAATTTCAATAAAATAAGTCAACCATAATGGTTGAATTGACATATTTGTCATTAAAAAAAACTATTTTTTTGTTCGTATTTGTCAGGTATTTCTTGTTTTTGGGGTGGCGGGGTCCGTCAAAAGTATGCAGTGTGGGTACTCATTGGATGCGGAATCAAATTCTGCATCCAACGAGCTCTCCCGATCGAAATTCGAGTAAAAACACAGGGAGATATGTCGAAAATACGAACACAAAAAGTAGTTTTTTCTTTCTTCCTCCAAAATTAATCAATATTATTTTATTATTTTCCTTAGGAGGCCCATTTTAGACCCCAAAATTCCTCTAATGGGGTATTGCTAAGATTCTAGTTGGGTGTGCAAGGGAAGATCCTCAAAGCCCTGTCATACGTTTGTTACTGTTAAGGTAGTGGGGGAAAGTAGGTACTGAGGATAGAGAATTTTTCCTAGGGTACATGGAGTCACTAGTGACACTAACCATAGGAGTCAAGTATTTTATGGGACATTTGGAGCAGTCGTATTTCCTTCCCAGGAGAACTTAATGGTTAAGTATCCCTAATGCTTGTGTCTTCATTTGTTTCATGTCTTAGGAAAAGGGGTTGTTAAGATCTCTTCTCGGTGAACACAAATATTCCTACTCCTCTTCTTGTGTTCTTAATATTCTTAATTTGCAGCCAACAAAAGCATTGGCTTATGGCTGGGGAATAAAACAATTATCTAATTTCATATAGGTCAATTATTGACAAAAATATAAACGTAATGTCATTAAAGTTAATGCTAATATATCTTGAAGTGCAGAAATAAATTATCAATGCTGTGCAAGATTGCGATGGCAATTTTGGTACCAGTATTTTCCTTGTCAAACTGCTAATTTGGAAGCTTTGCTTCTTGAAGCTTGTCTGATTGTGTATTTACCGAGGGAATTTGTATACAGGGCAACCATAAAGTTATAAACAAGAGTGTGGATGCACAGGTAGTAAAATTTTCAGGGAAGTTTGTTGTGGAAATTAAAAAATCATTTGCAACCGATGAGGCCTGTTAAAAACCTCCTATAAATTTTGTGTCAGCCTTCTCATAGCATACATTCCTAAAGTATAAGTTTAATGGATTATTGCCAATTTGTCATGTCTGTTTATAGATTTGCATATAATCATAAAAGGAAAATCATAGATTCATTTCATATGATTGCAAATGAAATAGAAATGGGTATTTAGGTATATTGAAGCTTCACATGAGCATCATTAAAAGAAGAAATACATCAACATGAGAGAAGCAAGGTGCTCTACAGCCCGTTTGGGGGATATCCCCAGTACTTTATGTCTTCATGTAATAATTTGTGTTTGCACTGTTTGTTGGCCTGGTGAATTTAAAAAAACTAGCATAGATCCATGTTAACCCTAGATCGATTAAGCACTCGTCACTTATAAATCTGGGGTTAAGATGGATCTATGCTAGTTATAGGAAGAAATGCATAATTAAGATGTTTACATTCTGGAGGAAATTTTATTAGAGAATTTGGTAAATTATGCTCGTCATGAATGGAAAGATGGTTAAGAGAGGCAGATCACTCTACATCTCTTTTGACAAAATATTGGGCCTACTTATGAGATCTGATGCCAGATCACCTAGCTGTTGCCTCTCTTTTCTATTAAACTAAATCATGAAAAATCGTCAGTGCTGCCGGCAACGGAGAGGAGTGGCTGCCTATGTCTGTCCTTAGTTCAGGGGTTGCCAGAAAGGCTACTGTTTCAAAGTTCACACAAGATAGGAAAACTTTGAGGGCCATACGAGAAAGAGACTTCTTCTATCTGACAATAATACTATAACTATGAAAAATAGGACACGATGCCTCAAAACTGCATACGTTTAAATTAAGTTCAAGAATTATGGCAACATTAGGAACATAAGCAATGACTTTGGGTAATAAAAACTGATATAAAAATGGTAATAAATAAAATATTTACTATGAGTAAGTATCTAATAAAGCCTAAAATTTATTTAATGAAACCTAAAAATAACCAAAAACATATATACCCAACCTTAAAAACAAAAAAGTGTTTCAACATAAGATTATGATTTTAAATCTTCTTACTAATGGATTGCAACATCATAGAATATAAAAGTTGTTTTATGACAGTCCTGAATTCAATGGTCTCATTCATCCTTTAGTGGGTCTTGTTCGACTTGCAACTAAGTTATAAACATTATTTTTTCCTCCCTAGACACAATTCATTGACATGGCTATTAGTTTGGAAATTATAAATTAATTAACGTTTTCAAGCTCTTTTATTACATATCCTTTGTCTTGATGACAGTGGTACACGGATTTTTTTAAAAGGATTGTGCTTGTATGAGCCTTTTATATGTGACATCTTTCTTTTTAGTTATCACACCATAACAACTTTAAAGGGTAAATGACTTAGCTACTCATACATAAGGGTTTACATTTTTCTTCATCACCTCTCTTGGATACTATAACCAAACTCCTTCGGGTCCTTAGGGATTACATCAAACCTACCATCCCTTCTTTTCAGCCATAAACAAACATCTCTCTTCCCAATTATAACCAATAAATGAAAAGGGAACTTTTGGACTCTTGCATTCATAATCTAAAAAAATCACCTCATTTTTCAGTTATGTTGCAATCTCATTTTATAAAACTCATTGTCATTTGTTCTTTAGATTTGAAAGATATTACTACTTGTGATGCATTTTCCAAATCCATTAAAAATGCTTTTAATCTCATGGATATTTTAATAATTTGATATTTTAATATCATGGAAATGTTAATAATTTGATATTTAATAATGATCTAGTGTTGGGACTGCTTACTAGCACTCTAAATATCAAAGTTTCTATCAATTGATAAGGCAATGACTAAGATCCACCTTTAGTGTCACATCAAAGATCCTAAATAAGTTATTTCCCTCAAATTCAAATATGGTGTGCTTACTATGATTTGTAATGAGATCTCCTTATTTGAGAGAACAATCCTAGACCAAGAATTCAGGACTGTATGAATGAGACCATTGAATTCATGACTGTCATAAAACAACTTTTATATTCTATGATGTTGCAATCCATTAGTAAGAAGATTTAAAATCATAGTTTTATGTTGAAACACTTTTTTGTTTTTAAGGTAGGGTATATATGTTTTTGGTTATTTTTAGGTTTCATTAAATAAATTTTAGGCTTTATTAGATACTTACTCATAGTAAATATTTTATTTATTAGCATAAGCAATTTGTTGCAGCAGAATTGCTCCAAAGGTTACAAAGTAAAAGCAGGATACGATCTTTCCCACAATCAAATCTACAGAGAAGGGAGTCAAGACATGGACTGAAAAAGAATCTCGAAAAACTTCTATATCCCAAAGATCATTTTTTTATTCACTCTTGAAGCACAAGCTATTAACCGATGAAAATCTGAAAAGAAAGGCATATATAGCCACCCACTCAGGTTGTGTTCTGTACAAAAGCAAAGAAGTATTAAGTCAACAAATCTTTATTGGCTGCAGCTTCATCAGACAATTATGGCAATAACGAAACAATGGTGGAGCAAATTTACAGCACATCATAACCCCACAGAACTAGGATATGACATTTATGGAATTGCAAACCCTTTGCCACTTATCACTGAGTGATTAACCAATATTCTCAAAGATCTGGAGTCTCCTTCTAACATAATCCTTTGGAAGGTTTGGCTTGCTTGTCATATGAAAATCTTTAAAGGAAAATCCTCATCCACTGAGAATTATCACCTCTCTCTGTCCCTTCCAAAAGAATCAATGGTAGTTAACTTTTCAAATATTCATCGAGATCCAAAGCTCATGCCCACAGAAATTTAGTGCCTAAATGTGGGACTGGTTTGAAACACTGAAACCCCGAGACAAAGAAACAACTCCTAAAGAGAGTCCCTAGTGGCTTCTCCTACCTGAAGAAGGCATCAATGTATATGGATCGCAAGACAGAAAAAAGCCCTTTTTGTTTTTTGTTGGGGAGCAGACACTAGGGGAGCCATTTAGGATGCTGATGGGAGATTGATTTAAATTTGCATGGGGCCTAGGATCTACAACAGACAACATTGCAGAAGTTGTGGTCTTCCAAAAATCTCCTTCATCTTCACGGCTTAACCTCTAAAAATATAGATTGAGTTGGATACTCCTTCATTGACATACAACTGATGCCAGGAACAATCTTAGCCTCGACCTTGCAACTCCAAAAACTATGTGAGAGGATCGTGGCAGCAATAGATAAATTCACAGAGGTTCAACTTTCGCATGTGTTGAGAAAACATAACAAGCTGAAGGACTCTCTTGCCAATGAAGACTTAGAGCTATCAGAAGGAAGAATGCTTTCGTTTGAGAGACACAAGACATTTGAATGCAATGTTTCTGGCCTCCTAGCTTATGCTTATGCATGAATATGAAGATACCATTAAGCATGTCTTTAAATTTCCATTCTAACTGTGAGTTTATTCTCTAAACTATAGATACCGTGATTATGTTATTGTTGAGACTCACGCGTACCTCTTAGAGCAGAGCTTTTGGACAAGACTGGTTTGGTTTTCGGGCTTCTAATAGAGCAGAGCTTTTGGACTGCTGCTCTTGCCACTTTTGCTTATATCCCAACTTATGCCTTTGCTCCTGCTGCTGGAATACGTGGTATACTATTAATACCTGATCCGCTGCTCTATTTTCTGCGAGTGCTTTTGCTTTACTGGGTCTCGGTCTCGATCTCGTTCATCTGGCTCTGGCTATTGAACTGTTGGAAGGGATACTGTGGACTATGGGTCTGGATCTTCTGCTTCATTGACTGTATTAACTGGTATGGGACTTGCTCAAACTCCAACTGGGGGAGGTCATGGCTTGGCCTCTCTAACAACTGGCTCTGCTTCGACGAGATATATACCTGTGACTGAAATTGGCTCTTGATCCAGAAGGGGTGCTACGGGCTCTTGAAAAGGAAGGGCTTATAGACCGCCGCATTCACTGGAATCATTGAAGGCAACAGCTTACTCCTCCATGATCAATATGCACCATTACTCCTCTCCGTTGCATTCACTGGAATCACACTTGGCGAGCCGGCATTCATACTCGCTAATGGCGGATCATTGCAGGTGCAGGGCAGGTGGCAATCATGCTCGTTAGTGGCAGAGAGGGGATCATTGCAGGCGTAGGTGCAGGGCGTGGGTTCACGGAGCAGAGGATCATTGCATGAGCAAGAGTTTGAATTGTGTACTGGCGGGAGGGATTAGGTGGCGGGGTAATGGCGGGGAGGGAGTCGGTGGCGCGTAAGATGGGACGTGACGGAGCAAGGAAGACGGAGACGACGACGACGACGACGAATGCAGGAGTTAACGGCATCTCGATCAAATGGAGGGACGTCGCGACGGGTGCCGAGAACGGACACGACGGGGTCGCCAGCGGTTGGAGTGCCGACGCGACGATTGCCGTCGGGCAAAATCGTCGAGTCGGTAGCTTACCCCTAAAAGAATGGCTTCAAACTGTTTTGGTCCAATCGATATACGGATTTAGGGTAGTGGTTTATGGTTTAAGTGATGTCAATGACCACATTCTTGTTCATTCGCTTTACTTATTCCCACATTCTTTTATTAATATTTTAAATTTTTTGAATGTTTGCAAGAAGATTATTTTTTAATCGTTTTGAAATAAAATATTATTTTCAATGTATTTTATATAACCATTTAATTTAATTTTTATTTATTGTAAGAAAACCGTTGTGGGTGGTGCTCTAGAGTTTCTCAGGGAAGGACATTCCTATAAGATCACGATGGGCTTAGGTGCTGGTAGCAATAACTTTGTTGAACTTTTCAGCTTAAAACTGTTACTCATATTTGCAGCAGAGAAAGGGTGCCGTACTCTTTTTTGTTTTGGTGATTTTATGAACGTCATCAATTGGGTCGAGAAGACTCAAGTGTGCAGACATTTGAGACTGGAAAATATTCACTTCTATTACAGACATTATAGACACTTATGATTGATTCTCTTGCAGCCATGTTTACAGGGAGAATAACAGGGAGGCAGACTTGGCCTCAAAGGAGGGTCTACTTCTGATGGAGGGACAGTGGAAGATTTGTGAGCTAATTGATGGCAGTGAACACACTTTTTATCACCGTCCTTTCATTGAGGGAGTGGCTCCACAATTATTTCATGTTTTGATGTCTATCTTTTTGTGTTTTGTTACACATGAGACATTCTATGGTGTTTCCAGTTTTTACTGTAGTTTTTTTTATATTGTATCTATGGATCTACTTGCTTAGAATCTATATGCCTATTTATCGCTCAGTTCTTTTTAGCTGATATGGCATTATTTGTTACTTGATATTTTGTGACTGCTCGGGATTGAACTTCATCTTGTATTTTGTTGTATATGTTTACACTAGACCCGCTTAGAGTTCTTATATGAATACACAGTGATATGTATCTGAAAAATGTAATTTTGTTACTCGAAAGATGAAATAAAATTATGTTTTTTTTCCTAGAAAAAAAATTAAATACTATAATAAATTTAATAATAATTTAATTTCTATTCATTAATTTAATTTTTAAAATTAAATAGATATTAAAAATAAAATCAAATTTAAAAATAAATAAATTTTAAAAATTAATTAGTACCAGTTTTATAAACGTTTTATTAATACAAATATTATTAAATTTTTATTGCATTAATATTACAAATTTAATAAATTTTAATTATATTTGTGATATTTTATATTTTAAAGTACTTTTATCATGATTTAATTTTTCTAAATATTCTTAATGTTTTATATTATTTTTATTTGATTAAAGAAATTATATTACAAAATCTTAATTTTAAATAGGTTTAAAATTTTAATATCATTTGTTACAAATTTAAGAAATATCATAATTAAGTAAATATATTTTATTTTATTATTATTTGTTATTAATTTTTACTCGTTAATTTTAAATTAGAAATTAAAAAATAAAATAAATATAAAATATAAAATTTAATTTTTTATTTTTTATTCACAATAATTATATTTTAATAAACTCATATGGGCCCTCAAACAAAATGTGCTTTGTTGTTGTTACAACAAAGAGGTTATTTAATTTTTACAGTTTTTGTTTAAGTATTTATTAATTTTATTTTTTATTCTTAAAATGTTATTTTTAATTGTGAATAAACTTGTTATTTATATAATTATTAAATTATTTTTATTATAGTTATGATGCTATTTTAATTGATTAAAAGTAAAAGTAAAATAGTTTATTTTTAATTGTTAATAGATTTTGATATTAAAAAAATGACAAATAAATAAAACAACAGTAATAATAAAATAAAAATTAAAAAAATAAAACCTATTAAAAAATTGCAAAATAATGTAGTGTTGAGATATATATATTATAATATAAATTATAAACATACATACATATATAGATAAGTTATACATAATTTATGTAATACAAAACTCGTCGTATATAAAAATATACAAACATAAAAATTTAAACATAAACATACAAGCAAATGTAATTTCATACATACCAAACACATAGAATTGCATACAAAAATTATGTACAAATATCTTAGAGTTGCAAACAAGAACACATCATTTAACAAAACAAAGTTGCATAGAAAAAACAGTATACAATCTAACAAACATAAAAAATCATCTCATATATGAACCACATAAAATTGCATAGAAAAAACATTATACAATCTAACAAATTTAAGAATTTTTTAACAAAGTTAAAGTTCACACAAACATATCTAAATATATACAAATGAACACAAACAAATGCAATTTCATACAAAGTTTTAAATACCCAAATACATAAAGTTGCAATACAAAGATCTACAAACACAAACACAAACACATAGTCACATACAACAATTTTTTACACAAACAAATATAGTTTCACACAAAGTTCACATACAAAAATACATAAAGTTGCATTACAAAGATCTACACAAACACAGAGTTGCATACAAAAAATATTGTTTTATTTAAGAAACATATAAATCATCTCATCTAACAAACACATAAAATTGCATAGAAAAACATTATACCATTTAACAAACGTAAACATCATCTAATCTAATAAACACAAAGTTGCATACAAAAAACATTGTTTCATTTAGCAAACAATAAGTTATCTCATCTACCAATACATAGAGTTATATACAAAAAACATGTACAAAGATTTCAAACACACAAAACATTGTTTCATTTAGCAAACAATAAGTTATCTCATCTACCAATACATAGAGTTATATACAAAAAACATGTACAAAGATTTCAAACACACAGTTGCATGCAAAAAAAACATTATTTCATTAAACAAACCTAAAATTCATGTCATCTAACAAACATATAGAATTGCAAAATACATGTAAAAAGATTTCAATACAAACACAAAATTGCACACAAAAAACATTGTTTCATTTAGCAAACATTAAGTTATCTCATCTACCAATAGACAGAGTTATATACAAAACACATGTACAAAGATTTCAAACACATGCAAACAAATGCAATTTCATATGAATTTCTACATACCCAAACACAGAGTTGCATATAAAAATCATGTACAAAGATCTAGAACACAAACATAAAGTTGTATACAAGAACATATGTACACAGATTTCAAACACAAAGTTGCATGCAAAAAAAACATTATTTCATTAAATAAACCTAAAATTCATGTCATTACAAACCTAGAATTACAAAATACATGTAAAAAGATCTCAATACAAACACAAAAACAAAACATTTCATCTTACAAACATCAAAATCATCTTAACTACCATACATAATACATGCAAAAAGATCTCAAACACACCCATAAAATGGACTAAAATTAGACAAATATACATATTAAAGTATACCTATATAAATAATAGTAATAATAACAATGTAATAATATAAATACTATATATAAATAAAGTTGAATTCATAAATAAAATTTATGACTTTATTATTAATTACAAATTTTTAATTTTAATTATACTTTTAAAATTTTAATATTATTTGTAACAAATTTAATAATTATGATTTTTTTAATATTATTAATATTTTTTATTATTTTTATTTTATAAATAAAAATTATGGTTTTATTATTAATTACAAAATTTTAATTATACATTTAAAATATTTAATAAATATCACAATTAAATTAAATATATTTTAAATTTGTTATTAATTTTTTAAATACTATAATAAATTTAATAATAATTTAATTGTTATTTATCAATTTAAATTGATATTAGAAATTTAAAAATAAAATAAAATTTAAATAGTTATATTTCATTAAAGAAACCTAAAATTTATGTCATTTAACAAACATATAGAATTACAAAATACATGTAAAAAGATCTCAATACAAACACAAAGTTGCATACAAAAACATTATTTCATCTAACAAACATCAAAATCATTTCAACTACCATACACAAGGATCTCAAACACACCCAAAATATAAACTAAAATTAANAATTTTAATTTTAATTGTATTTTTTAAATATTTAATAAAAATCACAATTAAATTAAATATATTTTAACTTTTTTATTATTTGTTATTAATTTTTTAAATATTATAATACATTTAATAATTATTTAATTTCTACTCATTAATTTAATTTTTAAAATTAAATTGGTATTAAAAATTTAAAAATAAAATAAAATGTAATTTATATAAATAAAAATTAAATGAAATGGTTATATGATTGTTTCACAATAATCATATTTTAATAAAGATTATTATTAATGTATTAAGAATATATATTTATATATTCGAGAGCTTTTCTTAGCTTTGAGACTTTAGAATCTCTACTGACAAGACCAACCACGTGAAGGTGAAAGCTCATATGGCCTCAAAAACTATGCTTTGTTGTTGTTACAACAAAGTGAATCTGTGCTTTATTGTTGTTGTTACAACAAAGCGGGTTACTTAATTTTTAAAATTTTATTATGTATTTATTAATTTTATTTTGTTAATCTTATGATATTATTTTTCATTAAAAATTAAATAAAATAGATTATTTTTAATTGTGAATAAATTTGTTGTTTATACACTTATTAAATTAATTTTATTATAGTTATGATATTATTTAATTGATTAAAAGTAAAAAAATAGATTATTTTTAATTGTTAACAATAAATGACAAATGAAATAAAACAATAATAAAATATAGAAAAAAAACAATTAAAAAAATTGCAAATTAATAGTGTATATATATATGATTATAATACAAATAAACATACATACATATTTACATATATATAGATATAGATAAGTTATACATAATTTATGTAATACAAAATTCCTCATATATAGAAATATACAAACATAAGCATACAAGCAAATGCAAATTCATACAAATTTCTACATATCAAACACATAGAATTGCATACAAAAATCATGAACACAAACATAGAGTTGCATACAAGAACACATCATTTCATTTAACAAAGTCTCCTCCTGTCTCTGCATTTTTGTGTTCATGATTTTTGTGAGTGCTCGGTACAGTAGAAGTTTCGCCTGAGCGGCCTCCTGTGCGGGCTTCTTCTTCTGTGTGTTCGCCATGGCAAGGCTGAAAACGTTTGGCTCCAGCAGCATATGTCTAACCTCCTCTTCCATCAATCTTACACAGACATAGACACACAAACTGACATGACTCAGACAACAAGAAACCACAGACACACAGACTGACATGACTCAGACAACAAGAAACCAGACATGACTCAGACGACAAGAAACCACACAGACTCAGACACCACACCCAAGCACAGGCATTCCAGACCAGACCAGAGAGACAGAGGAGGAGGAAAATGCTACGCTGCGTTAAAATTCATATATATATATATATATGCATTTCTTTATAGATACCTGGTTTTAACCGATAGGTTTTTTACTCCTTTGAGAACCTTCACAAAATCCTATACAAAAGCTTGAATAGCTTTTCAAAAAAATTCTCCCTGACAAAATTTGATTTGAATTTGTGAGAGTTTGAAGGTTACATTTCACTTAATTTTTTATTTAATAAAATATCAATTTTGAAAATATTTTGAATGTTTGGGAGTTTGAATTTGAGATGTCATTTCGATGTTAGTGAAGTTTTTTTTTTAATCAACCAAAATAGGTTAATAAAGTTTCAATGTTTTTTTTTTCATTTTAATCAAGGAGAATCGGTAGACATTAATGCCTCTTAGAGAGGAGAAATTATCACAATGCTACAACTGCAAGCACATTGAACATGCTATTCGAGTTTTGAACCTAAGCAAACCCCAATATTTTTTGGCTAAACACCTTCCGGTGCGGGGCTTTCGTCAATCTTGAACCCGTGGTAAAATTGGTCACACATTTTGGGCCTAGTCACCATAGATTTTAAGGAGATACACATGCGTATCAATACAAATGGTTGAACAGATACCCTTTAAGGCCTTATTTCAAGCTCTCCAATTATTATCAACTCTCATTGCATGGGAAAACTCTTGAAGAAAAGCCACTACAACATCATTGCCCAATTCCATGCCATTTAAGTCATGGATATCCCCACCCCATAAATTCACCTTGACTTGCACTGGGTTTTAACCAAACATCAACAAGTCTTTGAAACACCCCATGGCTTACCCCCTTCACGTAGTGAGCATGATCATGGTATTCCCTTGATTCTTGGAAATCAACCCCCAAATTCGTGTCCTTATCGACACCCATTTTCCCATAAGAATGAAATTGGATTATTCAACAATTATTGGGGCCAGAGTCATTTGTCCTTGTACTAGTCCTTATTCATTGCCAGTGTTCATGGTATTAAAGAAAGAAGGCAATTGGTGCATGTGTTCTAATTTTTTTGTTTTCAATAAATTGACTATTTTAAAGACAAATTGGGTTGTGAAGGAAATGATGGACGTTGGACTACCTCTCTCTCAAACACCCATCTTCTACTGCAAGTTGTGTGTAAGGGGAGATTGATGTGGTGAATGGGAGTAAAGGCAATCGTAAAGCTATGCACCTAGAACTTACACATTCAATTAGGTATGGGATGCAATTGAACTTCTTAGTCTTCTATATTAATTTTGAACTTGCTTGAGAGGTGAGATTGGGTGTTTATTAGAGTGATGTTACAATTTTGGATTAGTGTTTACTTATTGATGTATTAAATTAATCAACTTCCAAACCAATTTCAATCATGAATATGCAATCTTCCTTGGAAATCTTTCTTTGTTCATGATTTAATTATCCCATTAAATAGCAACAATGTTCATTCACCCCCCAATCTATGCTCCACTACTTTTAAAAAATGTCATTCTAGAAAGCTTGCTTTAACTAGATTTCAACTACTTTTAAAAAATGGCATTCCATAAAGCTTGCTCTAACTAGATTTCAATACAATACATAACTGGGCATAGAGTGGTCAAGAAAGGCCTTGGTGTTTAGTTCTTGGGGCATCATTACATTCGTTAGCAGAGCGTGGATGTATGTTCACATTGGACAACTAAGCTCAACTTTTTTATTTAGACACATCCTCACATTTTCATCTAATAAATGTAAAATTTAGTGCTACCAAATTTCAAAATGTGTCCACATCCAATCATTTAATGGTTGGTATTGACATTTCAAGTAAGAAATAACAATCCAAACATAAGGACTTTAAATTGAATGTTTTTCTCATAATGGGTTACATGCACATCATGAGCATGCTTCATTTCTAGTGCTCAATAATTGTACTATTGGATATGGATACACCTTTAAACAAAATAAATGTTCTCTTCCATTTTATGAATGCTTCTAGCAATTAATATATGAATTCCCAAATTGTTGTCATTTGGAAGTTATTTTCCAAAGCATCAATCACAATGTCATTTATCTTTCTCTTAATAGAGACATATGCAATAAAACCAATTAGAAAGGTTAAACCATAATAAAAGTAGGGGTTTGTTCATGTTGAATATTAATTTGTAAGTAGGATTGATCTTAGTTTCTATTATGGAAACACGTAGTTGCTTAGATTTATACTAAATGTTAGACTTCAACATATGTTTCTAGATAAGTTGCACTCATGACATAAGAAAACGACCATATTCTAGAAGATTGTAATGATTTGCTACCTTGATTTCAAGGATTACAAGACTACCTATATTTTATATTTTATTTGGCTGGTTTGACTTAATGTTTGTTTTTCATCATCAAACTACTAATACTATCCTCTTCTCCTCATAAAACTTGTTTGTTTAGTATTACCAAAAAATAAAAGAACTGGTTGGTTGTTGAGTTAAAAACTAGTCTTATTGGTCGGTGTTGATGAACTCACCTGGATGTTTGAAATATAACATTGTTTATTGTTGCAAAGCTAGTAAAATATCAAGCTTCGCAGCTAGTAAAACCTTTTGCAATGATCATATCCAGTATTTGTGAAAGCAGGAAGAATGGGAGAGGCCCTGATCATCATTGGTATATGAAGGACTAGAGTGCCTAACAGACCTTCTGCTAACATCCATAAGAGATATTTCTGGAGGTGGTAGGAAAAAGTAATCACGATCCTCAATATTTCGGTTTCTTCTCTTCAAAAAAGGAACAAAAAGTTGTCCTTTTCCCTTGATTATAGATTATGCTTTGATTTGATTGTATATTATGCAGATAAATGCAGATTGCAAAAATTGCTCTAATGCCACTTGAACCAGCTCCAAAAGCCAGTGCAAAGCAAAGGAATACATGGGAATATGAGTACTACTAAATGTGAATTGAAGTGAAACTAATACTAAACTCAATCGTAGCATTAGTTCAATTCATAAATTTATGTGGTAATACAATATAGAAGGCATACTCAAAATATTTGATTTCATGAAAATCAAAGCTATTGATATAATTTGCCTTAGTTTGAGTCTAAATAAGAGAAGAAAACACTTGATTGGTGGGGATATAGTAGATAACGACTATGATTTATAGGAGGAATTAGTAGTGACTTGGAGATAGGGTTTTTTAATACTCCATGAACGAGAAGGTACAACTAGTTGGCTACTTTGAGGATTTACTCTCGAAGGAACAAATTTATCCTCACTTACCTTGTTGAAGGACTTTGTGGAATCTCGTAGCACTATAGGGGGATTAGTGGATGGTAAGCCCTCATTTATTGATAGCTTTGGTTTGGGGATTACGGAAAACAATGTCACCTTGTTAAATCCTAATTTAATTGTCTATGGTTTTGTGGGTACAAAGGATCAGGTAGACCCTTTTGAAAGTATTAGAAGGGATAACACATCACTAATGACAAAGTAACTAAAAGCGAAAGGAGTTTGTAATCACCAACTTTCAAGAACTATGGGAAAAGGGTTTCTATGGATTCGTTGAATGTTTGGATTCTACAAGAATGGTCTCTAGCATCTACCCACTAAAATTCCCAATCTTTAAACAATTACATGAGTTGTTCTGTAATTAACTCCCCCTTTGTCATGTCCCTGCCCCTCTACCGGAGAGAGGACGTGACTATGTTGCTATCAATACGGGCAAACTAGCCCCATGAACATGATATAAAATGCATTGAACTTAAAAACACACACATATGCATAAATCAATAACACAACGGAAGGAAAACACATTCCATTCAAGCATTCAACATGTTCATATTATTTCATAAACAAATACAGTTGCGGGGATAAAACACAATAATACTTATCTTGAGAAGAAGCTTCCCCGCAACTAGCTATGTTGCTGCAACGTTTCACCCAACCATAGGCTAGTGTGCTCCTTACTCTCTCAGCATCATTGCCACCCCCGAGTTGGGCATGATTTCCACAGGGAACTAGGGGACACCGACTTACACACAACAAGGACAACCACCCACAATCAAGACAATAACCACATCCAAGCACAGTCATCCCACTAACAGATGGATTCTTGGACTTACTCAGCCAAGCCAACACTGGGATGCACTACACATCAAAATAAACAATTATGGGTTGAGGAAAACAATTTTGGCAACAAAATTAATTGCTAAGATGGGTGAAAACAGACCCCTAATAGCCATTTGATTCCCAAGGACGTTTTGGACCTAATGTGGCCAAAACGGACTCAACCACACCCAAGAAATTGTGGGTCTCTTCTCCCACTCCTGTGCAACACAAAAACGGTTTGCCTCAGTCGGGTAGTGAGGATAAACAACAACAAATCCATCAAATAAAGAGCCCAACCATTGGGGTTTTCACAATCGACTTCCCAGACATGGGAAAACTCCAGAGTCCAGAACCTGCAAAAACGTGAATGGGAAAAACAGATTTCTCCTCGAATGGAAATCAACTGCCTACGTGCATGAGGAAAAATGTGGCTTTTAGTGCATGAGGGTGAGTTGCGACTACCTCTGTGAGTGAAGAATACGGCTCCCTTCCTCCACATGAGGGTAACTGGGTGAGAGATCTCCCTTGGGAAAGCCTGGGGTCAAAGTCTGATAGCCCTTCCAAGACTGACAGCTACCTATACTCCCCTTTCCCCAAGGCAATAACAAACCAACTACTCCTTTGAGAGTTAAGTGGTTGGTTGAATAAGACAAGAAAAGTGGTTGGTAGCTGATGGGTTCTCCTTTTGACACTTGGATTCTCCCCATTTGTTCAAGGTTAAATATCCCCCCCTATCCATAGGAAATCATGCCCCCATCTCTTTAATGTTGAATTGACATAGCTAGTTGTGGGTATTTAGTTAAATTGCATATTTACATGATGTCTAAAATTAAAATGTGCCAGTTAGCACAAAATACCATTGACGTTGATTTTAATCGCCGAAACATAAAACGATAAATCAATGGTGGGGATTTTTCCTTTAGCTACACACCATGATTAATTACAATATTTACATCATATATATTTAATGAAAACGGGGTCAAAACTGGGGTGTTACACCCTTCCTTGTCTCTTATACAAGTAAAATGCTCGATCGCTCTTTAAATCTCTATGATCCTAAAGAGGACTAATATCTTTATGGGGTTTCCCAAACTCATTGCATTAAATGAGAGAACTTTCATTTGGAAATCACCGATGAGGGTCGTGATTCTCTAAGATACCAAACCAAAGTTC
>LPNX011143180.1:73360-94836 GCA_001517045.1 Pseudotsuga menziesii
TTTGAGCCTTACCAATGAACTCAAAGATTTGATTCACTCACAAATCATTCCCCACAATCATCCTTAACCTCTCTTATTTTCTCCTATTAACTTTCTTCTTTCCCTTTGACCCCTTTAGGACTTCCTTATCATTCACGTTGCCTAGACTCACATCTTTAGATCCCATTAAAGAAACAAAATCCAAATACTTCCCCATGAAACCTCCCCACCTTCCAAATGGTCTCCCAAAATTCCTTCTCCTTGAAAATCTGGCTCTAAGAATACTATGGAGGAAGGATCTGTCAAAACCTTTGAGATCCTAATATTAAAAGGGTATCTTGTTGTAACTCTAGGGCGATATAACAAGTCATTCAGAGTAAATTTCAAGGGAAGAAAACACCAATTTTCCATAACTCCCATCCTACTGCAAACTATTCACACCATAATAAGTCACTTGAACACAAATAATCTCTTGTCCTTTCACTCCTTTGAAAGAAGTGTCTTTGAAAACCTCACCTGTCACATTGCCTATAGACACTTTTGATGGAAAAAGCACAAGTTATGTAATTGGTTGATGTAAACCCCCATGAGCATTTATATTGAAAAACCTAGGTGAATTTGTTGTCTCGACCACCTTACATATGTTTGGGGTCGTGAAAGTGGATTTTCAAAAATATCCTAACTCACTAAAAGTTCCTCCCTAAAATCCAGTAGTTCATCTAGGACCTCAAAATGATCTATATTTTTAACAATAGATATAATGTTTCTGTAGACCCCATGTCTCCATTATGTAGCATATATACTTAATTGTATTTTCCTGCAATTATTAACAAGAATGAAGTGGCCCTTAGATATGTATAGAAGAATTCCAGATTTTGTTTAACCCTAGAATGCATTGTTATTATGCATTCCATAACAAGAATCAATGTATTAATCTTGTCGTCATTTTAAATTATTTTGCACAAAAATCAATAAACAATTAGACTATTTTTTTCCCAAAATATTTTCAACCACTTTATGTTATCCAATCAAACCCTTTAGTGAAAACCCAAGGTGAATTCATTGTTTCCACCACTTTTGCATTTGTTAGGGATCGTGAAAGTGAATATTAAAAATTATCCTGATCCGCTAAAGGTTCCACCCTAAAATCCACTAGTTCACCTTTGACCTAAAAATGATCTATATTTTTAGCAACAGATAAGGTTTCATAGTCTCTCCATTCCATAGCATATATATTTAATTTTTTTTTTTGAAATTATTAACAAGAATGAAGTGCCCCTTAGATATGTATAAAATAATTATATCTTGTGTTTAACCCTAGAATGGACCCTTATTATTTTCGTCCATAGCAATAACTAATGTATTAAGCTTGCAGTCATTTTAATTATTGTGCACAAAAAAAAAATATTGCCTAAACAATTAGCTTAAGTATTCTCCCAAAATATTTGACCCACTTTATGTTATCCAATAAAAAGAGTTCACTTCTACTTATTTTTCTAGGAAAAAAAATTTATATTAAAGTAGGATGGAAAATACAATCCATAGGTGTCAAGGCACAAACTTCGGAAATTGTTCAACTTTATTGGATATAATCCCTCATCAACCAACTACAATAAATTGCTTTATTTCCCTAAGGGACAGTCAAATGGAACATACACACAATACTTGTCAATTGAATCTAGACAACATAGGATCCTATAACCATTCCATCACATATCCATCCATCAAATTTCATGAAGTTCACAGTTCCTCAAAGACACCACGAGTCCCTCACTATACTCATCAATAAATAATTGAACAACCTCTAACAATAATGCTTCTTTAGACAAGGAGTCTAAAAATGTGTTCAAATATTTGTAGACATGAGCAAAATTGACCAACTAGAATACACCGCTAGTATCCTTTAGATGCATAGCAAGTTGATGAATATATATGATTTGGAACTAAATATAGTCATTTATATGCTGAATAAGCATATCTGAATCACCAAATACCTTCAACTAACCAATATTCTTCTCAACAACAAAATTCAATAAATAGTAAAGTGCATTAAATTCACCAACATTATTAGTCCTCGTGCTAAACTGGCATTACCCATAAAATAGTAATTGTGTGAAAGGTAAAGAACAAATCCTATGTCGCATGTATTCGCTATCCCCATGCATGCCCCATTGAAAATTCTCTATGGAAAATCCGTTTTCATAGTTACCTCTCTAAGAATTCAACCAGGATTTTGTAGATAGGTTGGAGAGAAGTAAGTAAATACATACAATGTTTGTGTAGTAATCTTGAATCTAGAAACATGTTTCTCCTCAAATAGTATCTCATTCCTTCCCAACCAAATGCCCTAGTTTATTAGATATGGAATTGCTTAGATTGTCCCAAGTTCCCTACCTTTAAACAACCCCAGGAAGTATTCCTTCAAAGAATCGATATCCCATAGGTTTCTTGGATCGAGATGGAACTTGACCTCTGAGTGAACCTGTCAATTGAAGGAAAAAGGAAAGAAAGATTTGGTCTTCCATTTCTTCATTAATACTATAAAGAATACACATACCGGGTCCTATTTTGTTTCACCGTTGTAGTCTATCCAAGTTAAAAATCACTTGTTTAGAACCAACCAAAAATGAAGAACACTTTTAGGTGGAGTTGCAAACTTTCATTAAATTTTCCTCCACCATCTAGGATCGTCTAACACTATAGAAATTAGAGAAATGTATCCAAGATTAGCAATATAATATCCCCATGAATTCTTAAATACCCAAGCAATTTCATCACTATCATCTCTAATTTCGATGTGATCCCTCTGAAGCTCATTTAGAAATCATTCCCATCTCAAATGCCATTACCTAGCTAACCCAAAATCCCATGCCTAAATCCATCCTTGTTTCCATATATCAGTATTTGAAGTATAAATGAATTTTCCCAAGGTACACATATCATGTTCTTAAAAGTGCCTAACCAAATCATCAGGGAGAAATATCCCTTCACTGCATCTCATAATAGCATAAATCCCCACTTGGGCCTAGTCACCTAAGCTCACCCTCCATGAAAAAATCCGACCAATATTTTGAAAGGATAAAGTCAAGTATTTCCACTGACTAGAAACTTTTTTAATTGACTTCCTATTCCTTCTGATCCAATCAAACACAATCCCCAAACATTTATATTTTCAATTAGGATTCTTCTCCATAAACTATCTTATGTTAAAAAGTTCTAGAGTGACTTTATTGCAAGTGCCAAATTAAATAGGAAAATGTTTTTAACTCCCCATCCACCTTGAGCCTTTCCAAGTGCATAGTGCTTTAATAACATGCTTATCCAGTCATACAATGAGAGGTAGTGAATGGTTGCATGCCTTTAGGCACTATGAACACTGTGGGTATTTTTCTTACATTAACCTTTGTGCCTTCCTTGACTTGGTGACAATTTGTCACCTTGGAATTATCTCCCATACCAAAGATATACACCATCCTTCAATTCACCGAGTGTTAACTGCCTTTAATTGAATGTGAACTGATTGAATTGAACTCAACCATCAACTAATTTCTTGACCATTAGTTAGGAATTTAACTTAACGTCTTTAGTGCTTCACAATCAATTTCATCCACAAACAAACAGTTTGCATAAATCAAGGAGTAGATTACTTTATTAACTGAAGCTTGTTTTTCCACAACTGGGACTTAACTGATATCTCTGCAATTTGAGTTCATCGGAGGTCTGACATGGGCAATTCGATTCCTTACTCTATCTTTGTGCTCATCTCATTTATCATTAATTAAATTATGCATGGTCCATATGTGTTTAATTAATTAATCATCTTTATCATATCATACTCAGAAGGATTTTTCCATACAAATGATCACATGTCACTTACCCCATGTCATATAGTCATATCCTAAATTAATTCACTCTAGGGGTAGCTAAGCCCTAGAGGAGAATTATATCACCTAGTGACCATGACTAGCAATACATCACATAGCATATCCACATGACTTGATACAACAAAAGTCTTAGCTTGATACAACACAAGCTATATGGTCTTGATACAACAAAAGACCAGTCTTGATAGAACACAAGATTCCAACCTTGATACAACACAAGCTCTCAACCTTGATACAACACAATATCTGAACCTTGATACAACACAAGATCCTGACCTTGATACAACACAAGATCATAGTACATGCATCTTTCATGGATAGGACTTGATACAACACAATGTCCTATCTTGATACAACACAAGATTCCTTAAATTAATATAGCAAAAGTTCCTAACTTGATACAACACAAGTCCCTTAACTTGATACAACACAAGTTTCTGAACTTGATACAACATAAGTTCCAGACTTGATATAACACAAGTGTCCTGGAGAATGATTCCTGATGTTGTACATTTAATACTCCCTCTCAGCGAGTGAGACATTCTATGCCATACCAAGCTTATCTCAAAAGTGTTTGAACTTCATCAGAGATAGAGGCTTTGTCATCACATATACAATCTACTCATCAGTAACTACGTATCGAAGTTTTATAATACCTTTCTGGACCATGTCTCGAATGAAGTGATACTTCATTTCTGCGTTTCGACTTGTCATGAAACACATGATTTTCAGAAAGATTTATACAACTCTGGTTGTAACACATGATCACTGTAGGCTCCAGTTTTTTACTGAACAACCCTCCAACTAGATTTCTTAGCCACACTGCTTCCCTGCAAGCAGTACTAGAAGAAATGTACTCAGTCTCTGTGCTGCTCTAGGAAACTAAACCCTACTTTATGCTAGACCATGAAATCATAGAAGAACCCAAGTTGAAACAATATTGGGAAGTGCTCTTCTGATCAACAATGCTTCCACCACAATGAGAATTAGTATATCCAAGCAATAAAACTCCTCCATTGGATTCATGCATGAGTCCCTAAGCAACTGTACTGTAGAGGTATCTCAAAATATGCTTACATGCAACCTAGTGTCTATGTCTAGGATCTTCCATGAACTAAGTCAAAATTCTAACAACATATAAAATGTCTGGTGTCGAGTGTATCAGGTACATCAACGAGTTAATCAATTGTCTGTAAAGAGTGGGGTCTACTAGATCCGTTCTAGTCTCAACCTCATGAAGTTTCCTTAAATTATAAACTATTGGAGTACTCATGAATTTTACAATCCACCATGCCAAATCTCCACAAGGTGTCTATAGTGTACTTCCCTTGAGATAGAAATATCTCGTCATTTCTCTGCCATATCTCAAGGCCTAGAAAGTACTGCACCAGACCGAAGTCTTTCATCTTAACCTCTGAGGTAAGCTCCCTCTCACACTCAACAATCAATCTTTCATCTCCAGTGAGGAATAGATCATCAATCTTTTGACTTGTCATGAAATGCATAATTTTCAAAAATATTTATACAACTCTGGTTCTCGCACCTGATAACTGTAGGCTCTAGATTTTCACTGAACAATCCTCCAACAAGCTTTCTTGTCCACACTGCTTCTCTGCAAGTAGTACTTGCAGCAATGTACTTAACCTCTGCGATGCTCTAGGAGATTGAACCCTACTTTCTGCTAGACCATGAAATCATAGCATAACCCAAGCTGAAACAATATCTGGAAGTGTTATTCCGATCAACAATGTTGCCACCCCAATGAGAATCAATATATCCAAGCAATAACACTCCTCCATTGGAGGCATACCTAAGTCCATAAGCAATTGTACCGCGGAGGTATCTCAAAATATGCTTACCTGCAACCTAATGTCTGTGTCTAGGATCTTCTATGAACTAACTCAAAATGATAACTGGATAGAAAATGTTTGGCATCAAGTGCATCAGGTACATCGACAATCCAATCAACTGTCTGTAAAGAGTGGGGTCTACTGGATCCGATCCAGTCTCGGTCTCATGAAGTTTCCTTAAATTAGAAACCATTGGAGTACTCATGGATTTAAAATCCACCATGCCAAATCTCCACAAGTTGTCTACAATGTACTTCCCTTGAGATAGAAATATCTCATCATTTCTCTGCCATATTTCGAGGCCTAGAAAGTAGTGCATCAGACCTAAGTCTTTCATTTCAAACTCTGAGGTAAGATCCCTCTTACACTCAACAATCAATATTTCCTCTCTAGTGAGGAATAGATCATCAACACACATAACCAATATCAAGGGTTGGTTCTCCACTACTTCGAAGTACACGTTTGAATCTGCTTCACTCTTCGAGAAACCCAGTTTATGAAGGTAGATATCTATTATGGCATAACAAGATCGAGGATATTGTTTTAACCCATACAAATATTTCTTCAACTTTCACACATGGGATTATTTCCCATGTATTTCAAAACCCTCAAGATGCTCAATGTAAGCCTCTTCCCCAACCTCACCATTGAGGAAGATAGTCTTCACATCCAAATGGTGAAGCTTCCAAACCAATACTGATACAAGTGAAATAATATATCTAATGGTGGTATACCTGGACATTAGAGAAAAAAGCTCCTCATAATCAATTCCCTCTTTCTTAGAAAAGCCACGTGCAACAAACCTGGATTTTTACTTTTCCACACTGCCATCTGCAACATGCTTTATCTTGTAAATTCATTTGGAAGTTACAACTTACTTCCTCTCAGGTTTGGGAACAATATCCCAAATATCATTCTTCATAATAGAATGATATTCCTTTGTCATAGCATATTTCCACACTTTCTTCTCTGCATCCTCTTCGTATGATGAAGGCTCTGAGTCACTGATGTTTCTCATCAATGCAACGTATCCTGAATACCTATCAAGCTGCGTGTGCTCTATGGAAGTTCCCATTGGTGCTCCATGCTTCTCAACATCTCTCAATACATCTCGACACTATGTTGACCTCCTCTTTGTAGGAGGTTCATCAACCAATTCAATCGGTTCATCAATGACATGTAGCTCTTCATGCTTTGTTGGATTCTCCCTCTAAACATCAGAAGGGGAAGAATCGTCATCATGATCCTCTGAAATAGGAGCCTCAACCTACTCTGTCTTTGGATCACATTCAAGCTCTTTTGACCACATGAATGTTGGCTCCTCATGAAAACTCACATCCCAACTAACCTGAACATGTCTCTCACCATGTAGATATATTCTGAATGCCTTGGAGGTCTCATTATATACCACAAAAGTTCCCTTCTTGCCAGAAGGTTCTATCTTGGTTCTATTTTCTTTTGGAATGTGAATATACATAGGACATCCAAAAATCCAAAGATGTGATATGTCTGGTTTCTCACCAGTAAACACTTCTTCATGTGTTTTCTCATCAAGAGTTGCATGCAAAATTCTGTTATGTATGTACACTTTGTACTAGTGGCTTATTCCTACAAATAAGAAGATAGATCCTAATCATGTAACATGTCTTTTGCAACCTCACAAACAATTATGTTCTTTCTCTTTGCAACCCCATTCTGTTGTGGGTTGTAAGGAACCGTTAATTGTCTACATATCCCTGCATCGCTACAAAACTCATTTAAAGCATTTGATTCAAATTCTCCACCATTACCAGATATTAGGGCACAAATATTAAATCATTTGATTCAAATTCTTGAAATTTACTGAATGTTTCACTTTGGGTTTTCATGAAGTAAATATAGGCCTTACGGGAGAAATTATCAATGAATAAAACATAGTAAAGATGTCCACTTAAGGGAAGAATATGCCATGGGTCCACATACATCATAGTGCACTAAATCTAAAATTCCTTTAGATCTAGTATGGCTTCTAAGAAACTTCTTTTTAACATTCTTTCCTAAATCACAACCCTGACAAATAGTATCATGCATAAAATTAAAACTACGCATACCTTTCACCATTCGCTGCAAACCGGGGAGTGCTTTGAAGTGAAGGTGTCCAAGCCTCCTATGCCACAAATTGCATGGGATGATAATATGATGTGTCATGGATGAAATATACTTTCTTGGGAACTTGTAAAGTCCTCCCTCTCGAACTCCAATAACAGTAGCAGTATCAATGTTCTGGTTCTTCGTCCACAAGTATGCTTGATTCTCCATGAAGATGACTCGGAAGCCCTTATCTTCAAGAACAAAAACAAAGAGTAGGTTCTTATTTAATCCAGGGACATAAAGAATGTCCTCCACATGTAGTTTGTCTCCCAATATCAGCTGGAAGGATGTGGATCCAACTCCTTGGATCGAATATGTGGAGTTGTCTCCCAATTCTACCATGCATGGAAACTATTTCTCTTTTATGTGGGAGATTGCGCCCTTAAACCCTGACATGTGCTTGGAAGCACCACTGTCAATCAACCATGCATCTTCTCCCATGATGAGATATCAATACAAAGTAGAGACGAGGTAATACTTTGTCCTTGTCACTTTCTCTTCGAGTACATCTTCTTTCAGATCATGGTATTCCCTCGATTCTTGGAAATCAACTCCCAAATTTCAATAATCGACACCCATTTTCCTAGAAGAATGAAATTGGATTATTCAATAATTATTGGGGTTAGAGTCATTTGTCCTAGTACTAGTCCTTATTCATTTCCAGTGTTCATCGTATTAAAGAAAGAAGGAAATTGGTGCATGCGTTCTAATTTTTGTGCTCCCAATAAATTGACTATTTGAAGGCAAATTGGGTTGCGAAGGAAATGAAGGATGTTGGACTACCTCTCTCTCTCTCACACATCTTATACTCCAAGTTGTGTGTAAGGGGAGATTTATGTGGTGAATGGGAGTAAAGGCAATCGTAAATCTTTGCACCTAGAACTTACACATTCAATTAAGTATGGGATGCGATTGAACTTCTCAGTTTTCTATATTAATTTTGAACTTGCTTGAGAGGTAATATTTGGTTGTTTATTAGAGTGATGTTTCAATTTTGGATAAGTGTTTACTCATTGATGTATTAAATTAATCAGCTTCCAAACCAATTCCAATCATGAATATGCAATCTTCCTTGGAAATCTTTCTTTATTCATGATTTAATGATCCCATTAAATAACAACAATGTTCATTCATCCCCCCAATCTATGATCCACTACTTTTAAAAAATGTCATTCGAGAAAGCTTGCTTTAACTAGATTTCAACTACTTTTAAAAAAATTTATTCCATAAAGCTTGCTCTAACTAGATTTCAATACAATACATAACTGGGCACAAAGTGGTCAAGAAAGGCCTTGGTGTTTAGTTCTTGGGGCATCATTACATTTGTTAGCAAAGCATGGATGTATGCTCACATTGGACAACTAAGCTCAACATTTCGCTTCAGACACATCCTCACATTTTCATTCTAATAAATGTGAAATTTAGTGCTACCAAGTTTCAAAATGTGTCCACATCCAATCATTTAATGGTCGGTATTGACATTTCAAGTAGGAAATAACAATCCAAACATAAGGACTTTAAATTGAATGATTTTTTTCATAATGGGTTACACACGCATCATGAGCATGCTTCATTTCTATTGCTCAATAATTGTACTATTGGACCTGGACACACCTTTAAACACAATAAATGTTCTCTTCCATTTTACGAATGCTTATAGCAATTCATTTATGAATTTCCAAATTGTTGTCATTTGGAATCTATTTTTTGAAGCATCAAGCACAATGTCATTTCTCTTAATAGAAATATATGTAATAAAACCAATTAGAAAGGTTAAACCATAATAAAAGTATGGGTTTGTTCACGGTGCATATTAATTTGTAAGTGGAATTGATCTTAGTTTCTATTATGGAAACAAAGAGTTGCATAGATTTACACTAAATGTTAGACTTCAACATATATTTCTAGATAAGTTGAACTAATGACATAAGAATACGACCATATTCTAGAAGATTGTAATGATTTGCTACCTTGATTTCAAGGATTACAAGACTACATATATTTAATTTTTCTAGTTTGACTTAATGTTTTTTTTTATCATCATCAAACTACTAATACTATCTCCTTCTTCTCATAAAACTTGTTCGTTTAGTATTACCAAAAAATAAAAGAATTAGTTGGTTGTTGAGTTAAAAACTAGTCTTATTGGTTGGTGTTGGTGATCTCACCTGGATGTTTGAATATAACATTGTTGATTGTTGTAAAGCTAGTAAAGTATCAAGCTCCACATCTAGTAAAACCTTTTGCAATGATCATAACCAATATTTGTGAAATCAAGAAGAATGGGAGAGACCCTAATCATCATTGGTATATGAAGAACTAGAGTGCCTAGTAGACCTTATGATAACATCCATAAGAGATATTTCTGGAGGTGGTAGGACAAAGTAATAGATCCACGATATTTATGTTTCTTCTCATAAAAAAAGGAAAAAAAATGTCATTTCCCTTGATTAAAGATTATGCTTTGATTTGATTGTATATTATGCAGATAATAGACTATGCAGATTGCAAAAATTGCTCTTATGCCACTTGAACATAGCTCCAAAATCCCGTGAAAAGCCAAGTGAATACATGGGAATATGTGAAACACTAAAGTTAGTACTAGGTATGTGGAACATAGAAGGCGATGCATATAGGATACGTGGTGACAAGATAGGATAACTGAAGTTATATAGAGGTATACATGAAGAGTGACTATGTCAAATGCATGTGAATATGAGTATTACTAAATGTGAATTGAAGTGAAACTAATACTAAAATCAATCGTAGCATTAGTTCACTTCATAAATTTATGTGGTAATACAATATAGAAGGCATACTCAAAACATTTGATTTCATGAAAATCAAAGCTATTGATATAAATTTGCCTTAGTTTGAGTCCAAATAAGAGAAGAAAACACTTGATTTGTGGATATATAGTCGGGAACAACTATGATTTATAGGAGGAATTGGTAGTGACTTGGAGCTATGGTTTTTTAATACTCCATGAACGACAAGGTACAACTAGTTGACTACTTTGAGGATTCACTCTCGAAGTAACATATTTCTCCTTACCTCCCTTATTGAAGGACTTTGTGGAATCCTGTAGCACCATGGGGGGATTATTGGATGGTAAACCCTCATTTATTGATAGCTTTGGTTTGGGGATTACGAAAAACAATGTCACCTTGTCAAATCCTAATTTAATTGTTTATGGTTTCATGGGTACAAAGAATTAGGTAGGCCCTTTTGAAAGTACTAGAAGGGATAACACAAAACCAATGACAAAGTAACTAAAAGGGAAAGGACTTCGTGATCCACCAACTTTAAAGTCTCCCGAAGTTATTCCTGGGAGATGGCACTGTACAACAACTACAGAGTTAGGACTTAGTTTCGATGGATCCTCCTTTGGATTTGTAGGTGAGGTTTAGCACTTAATATTTTTGTAGTTTATTCCCTAATACTATGTCTCAATTAGGGAGAAAGAAGCATATAGTTCTTTACTTGTGAGATAGTGGTACTTCATTAGTGGTGGTGGGGACATTAGTGTGAGGCATATCATGGATCTGAAGGGTTGAAAACTCATGGATAAGTTATATGGGAAAAGGGTTTCTATGGCTTCGTTGAATGTTTGGATTCAATAAGAATGGTCTCTAGTGGTGGGATATGGTCCTATTGTTCATTTTCTGGGAAGGGGTTTGTTGGTTTTACTTTTAGAGTTATGGAGGATGCACTTTGGATTATTAAAACCTGTTGGTTCATTGAAAATAGTGTCTCAACACTCAAGTGGTGGAACCCCCTATTTGATTCTCGAGAAGAGTTTGTCGGCGGTATATCAATTTGGGTTAAGTTGTGGCAGTTTCCCCTTGAGTTTTGGACTAATTGATGTTTAAAGGACATTGATGAAACTATGGACATAGAGGAACAATGGATGATTAATTTCATAATAGTCTTCACAATCATTAGCTCACATTTAGGTTCTATGAATCAATGTAGTTGTTGGTCGAGGATAGGTCATGTACTTAGCCATTGGTTTAATGTAATGTACCATTTCAATGTGTTCAGTTTCATCAATATGGCGATGTCCTAGTTGATCATGAGAAGTCATTTTAGAAGAAATCATTGAGGCCTAAAACAATTGAGGTGGAGGAGGGGATGAAATGTACACAAGAGGGGTTTCAGGTACTTCATAGGAATGACATGGCACATAATGATTCAATTGGCCTACCATATAATGAGATCCAAGGTGTTCATGGAAGTGATATTATTAGGTATCTTCCACAAGATTTTGTGGTGGGTGACATGTTGATTCTTTTGATTGAGGAAGATCGACAACATAAGGGTAGGTCGAAGAAGAAGGACAAAATCGATGGTAACCTTGAGTTTGCATCGACACAAAGGGAGACTTTGTGGTCTAATGGTTTAGCTAGTGCAAAATACAACAAATAATCATGTAAGCATACTATTCATAATACCCTTTTTTCTATTTTTACTCCACTCAACACTTCATTTGAGGATTCTTGTCAACCCACTAGTGATTCTAGTCAACCTCTTTCTATAGATTCCGAAGACTCCATTCTTCGTCCACCTTTTGAGATGGAGGTGATGAAAATTTTAGTATGGGCTTGCCAACAAACTATGACACTATATTGCATAACGCCATTCCTCCTAATTCCTTGTTTAGTGATCACAATATGACCATACATAGATGAATTTATTATCATCTACGACCTAGAACTTCTTCCAAAGAATTTGGGGTATTTGGGGGGGTTGGGATTTCATAATTATTTGGAGCTAGGTACTTATAAGGTAGGCCAAAAGTTCACACTCAAACATGTAGAAGAGAAGCACTTAGGGAAGTTTGTCATTGTAGGTAGAGACTACTATTTGGGATTCTTATAGAAAGAACAACCCTTGGGTGGGTTCCTAATGAAGTTCATGTTTGTCAATATAAGGGGCCTATGAGGGAAGGATAAAACAATAGCCCTCAAATTACTTTTGGAAGTGGATAAGATTAATATTTTGTTGATATAAGAGACAATATGGAAAGGGAATCCCTTGGTTGTTGATCTTAAGAAATTTGTTTGGTTAGGACTTCATTTATTTGTATTCCTAGGGTTTTTCAAGTGGATTCATTACCCTATTGTCCATAGTAAAATTCTAGACCACACAATGACCCTTAACAACTTGTATGGTCCCTTCAAAGTTAATCAAGTTTTATGGGGTAGTTTGTTTTATTTGCATTGATTTAAGGTGGAATTTTTTTTTACTGGTGAGGATTTGAACTTGACCTTAAATCATGAATAAATCTAGGGCACTTATGCCAAGGAAGATCGACATGGGGATTTGAACTTGACGTTAAATCATGAAAAAATAAGGGGGACTTATGCCATGGAAAATTGACTTAATTCATATTTTGTTGATAAGTTTGAAGTGGTAGGTTGGGTAGATGTGGATCCTACGAAATTTGGATGATGTAGAGTAGCAATTGATTTGATTTTGATAGGGTTTCCAAAAGACTCAATCATTTCCTTGTACATAATAATCTTTTTCAACAAGTGTAGAGGTATTAGACATGGATAGGCAATATTTAGTGCTCGGATCACTTTTCAGTGTTTTTTGAATTTGGAATCGGCAAGGACAAACCTGGTGCACTATTCTTGTACAAACCATGTTGGTCTTCTAAGGTGTAACTTCAAAAAATAGTTAAGACAACTTAAAAGCGCATTGATTCGGCAATAGAAGATAGTACGTATTCTCAATTTGCTCATTCATTGAGGTGTCTTAAAGATAATGTGATAGTGTGGGAATTAGGATGCATGGGATTGGATTACCAACCTTGAGAAGGAGATAAACATGTTATTAATTGACTTGGAAAATGGATGGCAGATCAAGTGTTGGGCACTATTGACTTTGTCTGGAGATCATAACACTAATTATTTTCAAAAGTTTTCTAAATAGAGGAAGAATCATAATAGTATTTGGGAGTTCAAAGACAAGGATGGTATTATGTTAAATGTACAACATCAAGATTCATTCTACAGGAGACTTGTGTTGTATCAAGTATGGAACTTGTGTTGTATCAAGTTCAGAAACATGTGTTGTATAAAGTTAAGGGACTTGTGTTGTATCAAGTCAGGAACTTATGGTGTATTAGCTTAAGGAAGCTTGTGTTGTATCATGCTAGGACATTGTGTTGTATCAAGTCATATTCATGAAATATTCATGTATTGTGATCTTGTGTTGTATCAAGGTTTGGATCTTGTGTTGTATCAAGACCATATAGCTTGTGTTGTATTAAGATAGGAATTGTGTTGTATAAATTCATGTGGATATGCTATGTGATGTATTGCTAGTCATGGTCACTAGGTGCTATAAGTCTCCTCTAGGTATTAGCTACCCCTAGAGTGAATTACTTTACCATATGACTATATGAACCAGGGTAATACATATGATCATTAGTATGGAACAATCCTTCTGAGCATCATATGATAAAGATGGTTAATTAATTAAACACATATAAACCGTGCATAATTTAATTAATGATAAATGAGATGAGCACATAGATAGAGTAAGGATTCGAATTTCCCATTTCATACCTCCAGTGAGCTCAAATTGCATAGAAATCAATTAAGTCTCAGTTACGGAAAAACATGTTTTAGTTAATTTAGGAATATTTTCCTTGATTTATGCAAAGTATTTGTTTATGGATGACACTGATTGTGAAGCACTAAAGACATTTAGTTAAACTCCTAAATAATGGTCAAGTAGTTATTTGATGATTGAGTTCAGTTCAATAAGTTCGCATTCAGTTAAAGGCATTTAACACTCAGTGAATTGAAAGAGGGTGCATATTTTCCGTATGGGAGAGAATTTTCAGGTGACAACTTAGCACCAAGTTAAGGAAGGCGCAAATGTTTAATGTATGAACAGTGTCCATAGTGTTCATAGTACCTAAAGGCATGCAACCATTTAGTAACTCTCATTGTATGACTAAATAATCTTGCTATTAAAGTATTATGCACTTGGCAAGGTTGAGACAATGTTTCGAGTGATCTCTATTCTCTAGTGCTTCTTTGATATCTCTTATCAGGAAATCTACTCAAGTGTTGTAAATCATTCTCTGCAATATTCTATCATACTCAAAGGATTTTTGGGTTTTTCATCCTGCGGATTTGGAGGGTTTTCCCAAGGTACATCTTGTGTCTTATGGATTGAATGATTTGTGTGTTTGAATTGTTTATGAGATCTACATAGATTGGATTTGATTATCAAAAGTTTCAAATTTCAAGAATCTTTCATTATTTGTCAAACAATGTCATGATATCGAAAAAAGGACATGCAAGAGATTAGTTTTGTGCAAACATTCTAAACCTACGCAGATCTTGAAGGATTGAGCAAAGAGCTTGAAGTAATGGAATCAATATCTGTCCAAGTGGAATATTGACTTGAAGGCACATCAAACTTCAACACTTGGAAGGTGAGGGTGATCAACATTATTGAAGAGCATGGTCTTGATTATTTTGTGACCATTGTCATTGAAGAGTCCACTACAAATGCATGAAGAATCAATTACACGAAGACTCAAGCAAAGGAAAAGATGATCATATATGACTTCATGAAGGACAACCTCATGTCGGTGATCACACCATTGAAGACGAAAAAATGAGTGTGTTGACACACTCACAAATATTAATGAGAAGAAGGCACCTACTCAAAAGAGGGATTTGAAGTACAAGTTGTGCAACATGAAGATGGAAAGAGATGAGACCGTAGCTTTATTCATCACAAATATTTCACAAGAGAACGATTAACTTGCAAACATCAGTGTGGAGACAGATGAAGATGACCTTCTTCAAACCGCCATCGAAGGACTCCCCTCCTCATGGGAGACCTTTCTTGTTGCGATAAATGGAAGAGAAGAGAATCCCAAATTTTAAATATTGTGGCATGATTGCATCCAAGAAGAAGGGTGCATCCAGAACAAGGTTGTGAGCACTAAGGAGGTGAATCTCTCCCTCATGGAGAATCCCTCCCTCATTCGCTCCCAAGAAGTTCTTTCATGCAAAGAAGGAAGAGATTGATAAATGTTTTGACAAATCAAATATTCTAAGATATTATTGTCAAAATCCGAGACACTTTAAACGGGATTTTGGTATGAGGAGAAGAAAAGAAAGAAGATTTCATGCTTCCGTTGTGGTAGAAGAAACTTCCAAAAAATATGTACCTGAAGAGAAAGAGACAAGGATGGAGTATTACCTCGTTTCTACTTTGTATGGATCTCTCATCATGGGAGAATATACATGGATGATTGACAATGGTGCTTCCAGGCACATGTCAAGGTTCAAGGGCGCAATCTCCAACATAAAAGAGAAATAGTTTGCATGCATGCTAGAATTGGGAGACAACTGCACATATTCAATCCAAGGAGTTGGATCCACATCCTTCCATCTGAGCTCAAGAGACACACTACATGTGGAGGAAATTCTTTATGTCCCTAGATTAAAGAATAACCTACTCTCTGTTTATGTTCTTGAAGATAAGGGCTTTTGAGTCATCTTCATGGAGAATTAAGCATACATGTGGTCGAAGAACCAAAACATTGATACTGCTACTGTTATTGGATTTCGAGAAGGAGGACTTTACAAGGTCCAAGTAAAGTATATTTCATCCATGACACATCATATTATCATCCCATGTGAGTTGTGGCATAGAAGGCTTGGACACCTTCACTTCAAAACACTCCCTGGTTTGCAGTGAATGGTGAAAGGTATGCCTAGTTTTAATTTTGTGCAGGGTACTATTTGTCGGGGTTTTGATTTAGGAAATAATGTTAAAAATAAGTTTCCTAGAATCCATACTAGATCTAAAGGAATTTTAGATTTAGTGCACTTAGATGTATGTGGACCCATGTCATCCCCTTCCCTTAGTGGACATCTTTACTATGTTTTACTCATTCATAATTTATCCCGTAAGTCCTGGATTTACTTCATGAAATCCAAAAGTAAAACCTTCAATAAATTTCAAGAATTTAAAACCTTAGTTAAGAATCAGACAAGTAGGCATATACGTGCCCTAAGGTCTGGTAATGGTGGATAATTTGAATCAAATGATTTTAATGAGTTTTGTAGTGATGTAGGGATATGTGGACAATTAATAGTTCCTTACAACCCACAACAGAATGGGGTTGCAAAGAGAAAGAACAAAATTATTTGTGAGGCTGCAAAAGCTATGTTACATGATCAGGATTTATCTTCTTATTTGTGGGAATAAGCCACTAGTACAACATTGTACATACAAAACATAAGTCTACATGCACCTCTTGATGAGAAAACACATGAATAAGTGTTCATTGGAGAGAAACCAGACATATCACATCTTCGGATTTTTGGATGTCCTGTGCATATTCACATTCCAAAAGAAAAGAGAACCAAGATGGAACCTTCTGGAAAGAAGGGAACTTTTGTGGTATACAATGAGACCTCCAAGGAATTCATAATATCTGTACCTAGCGAGAGACATGTTGAGGTTAGTCGGGATGTGAATTTCCATGAGGAGGAAAAATTCAAGCGGTCAAAAGAGCTTGAATGTGATCCAGTGACAGAGGAGGTTGAGGCTCCTATTTCAGAGGATCATGATGATGATTCTTCCCCTTCTGATGTTTAGGGGGAGAATCCAATAAAGCATGTAGAGCTACCTATCATTGATGAACCAGTTGAACTGGTTGGTGAACCTCCTATAAAGAGGATGTCAGCATGGTGTCGAGATGTATTGAGAGATGTTGAGAAGCATGGAGCACCAGTGAACTCTTCTAGAGAGCACAAGCATCCTGATAGGTATATAGTATATGTTTTATTGATGAGCAACATCAGTGACTCAGAGCCTTCATCATATGAAGAGGACGTAGAGAAGCAAGTGTGGAAATATGTTATGACATAGGAATATCATTCTATTTTGAAGAATGATGTTTCAGATATTGCTCCCAGACCTGAGAGGAAGTCATTTTTAACTTCCAGATGGCTTTACAAAATAAAGCATGCTGTAGATGGTAGTGTGGAAAAGTACAAATCCAGGTTTGTTTCCCGGGGATTTTCTAAGAAAGAGAGCATTGATTATGAGGAGACGTTTTCTCTAATGGCCAGGTATACCACCATTAGATATATTATTTCACTTGCATCAGTATTTGGATGGAAGCTTTACCAGATGAATGTGAATACTTCCTTCCTCAATGGTGAGGTTCAGGAAGAGGTTTACATTGAGCATCCTGAGGGTTTTTAAATACATGGGAAGTAGTCCCATGTGTGCAAGTTGAAGAAAGCTCCGTATGGGTTAAAACAAGATCCTCGAGCTTGGTACACCAGTGCATATGGCTCAAAAGTTCCAAGAAATATTGCCACGAATAAGTTAAAATGGTAATTTTTCATGGATAAATTGATACATATTTTGAAAAGAAATTGTTATGGCCATCGATCATCGTCGCTACTACGACGTACATGACTATTTGTCTCTGTAGAGATGAAAGTTCATCTCTATTGCGATGAAGACAGACATTCGTCTCTCTAGCGACGTAACCTTAAACAATTACAAATCAACGATCATCACAATAACAGTCATACAGTTGGATGACAAGAAGAAAAAATTCGATTGTGGGATAACTGCAGTTTCCAAGTCACTAATGTTTCCTTTAGAAGTGGAAAGCATCTAGAAGTATCTGAAAATAGATACTATGGTTATTTAGAAGATATAATTGAGTGTCACTTTAATTCCTTTTAAATAGTTATGTTTAAGGTCAAATGGTACATGCTACAAATTAATGAACGTGATCCTGAAAGAACTGTTATTGAGCATGTCTATGGATTTACCATGGTTAATACAAGGGCACTTGAACTGGGTACATAGACTTATGTTCTTCCAAGGCAATGTGAGCAGGTCTTTTACTTAGAGGTTCCAAGTAAAGTAGGTTGGTCATACATTGTTAGATATGATCCAAGAGGAAGAAGACAATGTCTAAGAAGAAGGTGATGCAGATTAGGATCAGTTGGCCAACCCAAATGTGTCAGATGAAGAATCTAATCAAGAATTTGATTATCCAAATGATGTAGCAGATGATTTTGTACTCGATAATGGTATTGATGATGAATATATAACCAAAAATGACATTGATGATGATGCTGATATGATCGATCCTTTCAACGATAGCGATTCTCAACCAGATGATGATACATATGAAGAAGATGATGATGATGATATTGATTATGAGTCATGATTATCGATGTTATAATCCTCAACATTATCAATGTTATAATCATCATCATCATTATGCTCATCCTCATTAGAATATCACAACCATCATTATCTTCATCGTTATGATCATCAATGGTATCATAATCATCATCATCATCAATGGTATCATAATCATCATCATCATCAATGGTATCATCATAATCATCGTCATCTTCATCCTCGCCATATTCCTCATTAGCATCATCATCATCATCGTCGTCGTCATCGTCATCGTCATCGTCATCTTCTTGATGATGATGATGATAATGATAACAATGATTATCATGATCATGATGATGATCAAGATGGTGGCGATGGTGATGATGATGATGATCAATATGTTGGTGATGGTGATGATCAAGATGGTGGTGATGGTGATGATGATGATGATCATAAGTATTGATGTCATCAGTTTCATCATCATTGACATTTGCATTAAATTTTTAATAAAGTACCTTTATCCCAAACAAACATCTCTCATCTTAAGTTTAACCTGGTTGTTCTGCTACCTTGCCTCCATGTTGCTAGAATAAGTCCTTGGCTTTATCCTTTCCTGAAGAGGTTTATAAATCACATTAAAAAAAAACATTAAAATAATAATAAACATTAAAGTAATAATAAACATTCAAATATTAATAAACATTAAAAATAATAAACATAAATAATAAACATTTAAAAAAAGAACAAACATTTAAAACTATCCATCTTACCTCCCCTTTGTGGTGAAAAAGAAAATATACATCTTTCACTTACCTCACCCACGAACTAGGCCCGAGGTCGCAGAGGAGGCTCCAAGGTTGCAGAGGACGTTTTTCACGTACCTCACCCACGAACTAGGCCCGAGGTCACAGAGGAGGAAACTCTTGTTCGTTCAGCTAACCCCTTCCCTGACACAACTAGAAAGCTATCTCTTGAGCGTGATGAACCCCTTAAGTTGCACCAGACATAAATGAATTTCTTGTTTGTCTCAATTTTTATAGTATAGGTTCTTCCTACAGGCCTCTTTTTATTGGGTGGGCATCGGGCTTCAACTCAATTTTAATGGTATCCACCCCCTTCATCTCCAAAATTTGTGCAGAGGGACATTGACAGATTGAGATAGAGACCCATAAGCAAATGTGAAGGTCACTAAGGCATGAGGAAAAGCATAGGCTAAGGTAGCTTTAGGACTAGGATCTAGTATAAGTATATTTTTTTCCTCTAGAGATGTCTTCGGTAAGTCAACTTCTTTCATTTAATCCATTAACTCATTTTCTAGTCAGGGTTTTATTGATAGATACAGTCAATAAATTACAATTAGTTTCTTATTGATAGATACATTCTTGGTTTTCTCCTATCTGCCCTCCACCGATTGATTAGGATGTATGTTTTTAAAGAAAACATACTTCACCTACTTCCTATAAACCCTGCTACTACATACCCTAAAAATTAAACCTGCTTATTAAAATGACTAATAGTTGTATACACCCATTCCCCATGACCATGGATTGTGGTTCCAAGATTCAGATTTACATGTTTACTAAAAGAGTAAGCTCCACGCATATCTGTGGGCCTTAAGCTATATCCTTCTCTGCACACCATGCATGCTAACCCAACCTCCTCTTCTTCAACTTCTTCTAAGCCTTCAATAACAACTTGTTAAACTACTATTCGTTCACCCCCATCAGAAGAAAGTTCTCGTTGCATACCAAGACCCTGAAGTAACTCATCCCTCCTCCTTAAGGATCAACTCCACATCTCATCCTTGGTTGTATGCCTCAGTTGATGTACCTTATCTGCAAGAAATCCTTCCCCTTTGTTATCCATGTCTAAAAGAGTATCCAACAGATTTCCAGCCCTTGAACCAATCTCACTTTCTCTAGAAACACCTTCTAGTGCATGGAAGATACTTAATTAATCCTTCATCAATGCACTGTTGCATGGAAATATGTCCCCCAGCAAGGCCCCTCAACATGGATAAAATCACAGGTACTAATGGAAATTTTACGCCATGCATCCATTCTGAGGAAAACTTAAAGTCACCTCTCTCAACGACAACAAATACTCCTTTTAAGTGTTGACTTACCACTCTTGCAATGCCTTTTTTAATGGTCATATCTTTTAGCCTCTCACCAAATGAATTTATCTTGATTGATTCTGAAACCTTGACAAAGTTCTCAATTGCAAGCCTTTGTTCAACTACTTTCTTAGCTAAACTTTCATCTTTCATATTTTCTTGGTGCCTCTTTTGTAACTCATCAAATTCATCCCAATCCTTCAAATAAGGATTGAAGTGCTCAACAAGAACTTCCATGGTTGCTTTTTCTCCATAGGTCAAGTATGGAAAAATACGTGCCACCATCTCCTTGTTACACTATTGTTTATTAGACAT
>LPNX011143180.1:97325-110619 GCA_001517045.1 Pseudotsuga menziesii
TTCCAAGCGATTCATTCAAAAATAGGAAAACTACTCTACATTGGTAAGGATCCTACATGGTTAAAGAAGGAAGGTATTTTCTTTTACAAATATGAATACATTCTTCTGAAAACGATTTGGATCAAGTGGATATATCAAAGAGATTCCTTTACCTTCTCTCAGCTTATTGGAATGGCCAAGTATATATGATTCTTTAGTAAGTTCATTTCGTTACAAGTTATTTTCAGAAATGCAACTTGGAATGAAGGAAAAAGGTGGCATCCATGCACGTAGTGGCATTTTCATGCCATTCTCTATATTTGTTCATCTTTTTGGGAAGGACGAGTCAATTAGGCAAACTGGTAAAATGTATTCTACTTCAAAACCTTCTCATGAGCTACTCACAATTTTGTTTTTCACCGGGTGGGATAGAAGACTACATGACCAAAGTGGAGAAGAAATAGAGTGCAGATTGAGTCATGATACCTAGTATTTCAAGTACGCATTTTCAATACTATTTACTTTTAATTGTATCATGCTTCTTCATTTTTAGAGGCTAGAAGAGGAAAAGGAGTTTCATACCAAAGAAACAAATCAAACGATGATACACCAAATATTTTCATTTGATTCTTTCAGGCACTGGATTTCAAGATAGATACTATATATCTCATTTAAATTATGTAGATGGAGACATGTTCGACAAATGGGGAAATGGGTTTGGGTTCCAAATGAACAGGATGATGAGGATGGAACACATTCTCCAATAGTTGTCCTTGATGTTTTAAAAAATGGTGAATTATTTACTAACAATGTCAATGGAGGAGGACTAGACACTATTTGAAGTTAGAGAACAATTGGAGCTACAAGAAGATTTTGACCATCATGTATTTATACACAATGGTAAAATGGTCAGAATGTAAAGTTGATTATCTTGATTTTAATGTGTAGACCCAAGAATACCAAGTTATTGGAATGTAAGACCTTTTGTATAGACAAAATAATTCTAATTTATTTTATTGTATTTTGTAGGTGGGGAAACAACGAGGACATACTGTGCATTGCAAAGATTGTGTCAAACCTTCCACCATTGAAATTAGGGAATAATAAAGATTTCCATAATGAAATTATAACATGTATAATTAGTCCACATTATAAGGACATTCCCCAAACGCAATGGACATCCTGTTTTGCAATCTTAGTATTGTTTTTTCTTATATCATTTGAGAAGCAATACTTGTCCATATCACTCAAGACCTGGATTTTTCTAGGGTTTTGACATGGTAGTCATATCCTTAGTTGTGGTTAATCCTTTGTT
Organism: Pseudotsuga menziesii; assembly: GCA_001517045.1. Taxonomy (NCBI): domain Eukaryota; kingdom Viridiplantae; phylum Streptophyta; class Pinopsida; order Pinales; family Pinaceae; genus Pseudotsuga; species Pseudotsuga menziesii. Next base: position 98,620 of record LPNX011143180.1, read on the forward strand.
GTTTTTCATAATGTATGCTAAATGGGAAATTTATGTGTCTTCAATTAAGTGAATTAGTTATTGTTGAAATTCAATTTAGTGGATATAATAAACTTTCTAAAAAACTGGGTTTTGACATAGCAGACATATTCTTAGTTTTGATTACCGCATTGTTGGCTTTCATAATATATGCCAAATAGGAAATTTATGCATCATCAATGGTTTACTGATGACCCCCGGGATCATGCATATGTTTATTTGAAGCTTGAGCAGACAATTTTCCTGCCTGCCATTAGGTAGTGGTTAGTTATGAAGAACAGAGGAAGCAATCAATGACTTGAGATTTAGTTTGAAAACTATGATTAATATTTGCTAACACTAACTATGCATTACCGTCAAAGAGTAAAATTAAATAGAACTAATATGGTGGTTGTGTCATTGTAAATATTTTTTTATTGTAAATTTCATTTGTGATTTTAGGATGAATGTTCCATAAATATCTAGGAGTGCTTTGTGACTAATAAACTCCTTATGATCCCCTTTGATAAAGTAACAAAGAAAAACAAAACAAGGCATGTTTATGGGGTTAATATGGACAGGAGTATACTTCTTGAAAATTTGTTATGTCATGATAGTTTCAAAGGTTGAAGGCCTTGTAACAATCCATACATAAAATTCCTCGTTACTAGGATTCCAATGGACATCACCTAGAATCATATTGGATCATGCATCTAGACCTATTCACTCTCACTAGTTAAGCTAACACTTTTGCAATGGTGGTCAATAATGTATTTTGCTTAGACATCAGCGAAACACTGAGCTTAGAAATAATGGATAAATATTTAAACTAATTCTAAACTTAGTGTTTTGATGATGGTGGTAAATAATGGAAAAGCTCGGTGTTTTGTTGATGACCAATGTATTTGAAGACATAATGAGAGAAGTGAGCAGCTAAGGAACCACTATCTTTATGTCTTCTGAAAAGTGGAACGCATTTGAAGACAACCAGGTGATGTGAGGAACGGTAACAATATTCAACGTTTGTAATTTTTATAAGTGTATAGTTAGCTCATTATCTCCGATTATAATGTATAGTTCTTTGTTGGAATCTCACTAATTATTTTCTTTGTAGAATGAGAAGTAATTATAATTTTACGCGGATCTGAAGTGGTTAAGTATTTAAGTTTGGATATTCAGGACTAGATCCTGTAGAGATACCCCCCTCGGTTCAGAGAAGCACTAATACAGAAATGAGATAAATCATGTTGGTGACAGGGGAACCTTTTGTAAACTGTCCATTTGGGATCCCTCATATTTCTCAAGGGACAAACAAAGTGATAACACTACCACTACCTTAAAATAATAGCTACCAAACCCATCATCATAGGAATTAAATGCAGTTCATATTCATGAACCTTTTATTGTCGTTATTAAGAGAAAAGTTAGACATAATAAATTTTAGCCACAAGAGTATAGTTTGGTCGGTGAAAGTTAGGTAGTTCTCTACCCCCCACCAGGGTTTGATTCCTCAAAGAAGTGATCAACACACTCCCATGAGGTGGGAATGTGAACTAAGTACATTCCCGTTATTTAGAATCTCTATAATTCGATAGGGTCTTGACCACCTCATGTTTAGTTTCCTGGATGAGTCCAAAATTAGTTATCATGTTGTAAATTATAGGTCTTGGTGTACCAAGAGTAGTGAGGTGCTATACAACCCAGTATGGGGGAGATGTTACACTACCAATAGTGAGAGACAGGGTGAGAGACCTACTTAATACATTTTTGACCCTTTCTCTCAATCCATTAACATATCATCCTAATCTAGGGTAATTTTGACAAGGTCTCATTATTTGGGGGGATGTTCCAAAATTTTCATATTTTTCATACTTTTTGGTTTGCTATAAAATACTAAATATCTAAGCTTATTTGTTGTTGAGATAAAAAATTGTCTCGTTTGGGCCTTACATCCAAAATTATTGAGCTTAGAAGAATAATATGGGTTTTCTATTATGGAGGTGCAGCAAGAAGATAGTTGACAAAAATCTCAAAGATCCTTTTTCACCTTCAACTGCTTCATCGACACCATCTACTTAACAGTCCACAATGTCATACAATGGATATTATTTGAAGGTCCCAAGGACAACAAAAACATCTATCTTTGAATTTTGGTTAGCTGCCAAGTCAGATAATGGAATCACAGAGGTTGAGTATTGTCCAATTTCCAATGATATAAAGCCTTGTTGATGGGAAATCCTCCCAATACGGGATCCTGAAGCTCCCCAATTTCGAGTGGTTTTCTAATATAGAGTGTCTCTCCTTTGGTCTCTCTCTTGTTGAGAAATTGTATTTATCTGGGATATACCAGCTAAGTTATGTTAATCATACAAGGGTATGTTATTAGTTATTATTAATTCCAATATCGTGTTTGTAAATGGAGATATGCAATGAACTATATAACCTAATGTGGTGTTGTGAATGCGGGTTTGGAAGTGTAAACTGCCCCAATGCCAAACTAGAATTTCACTATTACATGTGAGTAGGGCCTGCCCCCTCCTTAAGGGTATGCAGCAGTGGACTAATGGTCCCTTTTATTTTTTTTGTTTGAGGAATAATTTTGTCTTCATATTAGAGTCAAAAGATTATGTGATATAACAAAAACTATTTTATTCATCGAAATTTTTTGGGTGAATGTTGATCGAACAAATTGGAGAGAAAGGTTATATAATTAAGTTTTGATTGGGTGAAGAATGAACTGCTCAAATGAACTAGTCAAATATGTGAACAATAGGTCATAAATGATGTGTTTATTTTGTCATGAATCTGGTGGCTCAACATTTATAGATGGTTGTAAGGGTGTAGCTTACAATCATGGATTTTTTCTATTTTAAAACTCAACATCTACTATGTTATGACTTTTAGGACAAGATCATGTCAACAACCATCGAGCACTTCATATGAATAAATATAAATTAATATATCCACCACCTAAAGAACAATGTAAGTGGTGAATGAGATGGTAGATTGTATCTTGTAGGGTGGATTGTAATTTTAAAAGTTTATGGATTTATTGGTTTGCAATTTCAAAGACATAATTTATTTTTTGCAACATTGTTAATATATAGAAATGTAGCAAAAACAATATATTTTTCAATTTTTTGCTTTTCTCCTTCAAAACCTTGAAACCATATTCTGCATTCTAGGAAACACTTCTTCTGGGAGCATTTTGTCATCAATGAATTCCTGGAAACCTCATTATCAATTGTATTTATGTCTGGATACCATATGCATTTCCTTTTATTTGAATAAAACGACAGTGATGGTTCAGATCCATTATCTTTGAATGATATAATTCTTGCATAGTATAGCTATATTGTGTCTGCCTATTGTTCATGTATATTATTCAAATAGTTTTGTTTACTATCAGAAAAAAATATTTATGTTTGTGATTGTTCTCTATCTTGGACACTTATATTTTCCATTTCCCTATTCTTCTACCTCTGATTATACCAATTGAATTTTCTAATAGCAGGTTTCTTAGCCTTTGATCCATAAGATACGTTGGATAAGCCTGCAATGCATATCTAATTTCTAAGTGATAGACAATTCTACTAAGAACTATCATTTTCGAACAATATTATCAATTAATATGTGCTTGGCATAGTTCCTCTTGCAACTAGGAACATCTCAAGAGATAAAAGTAAGCATGCATACGCTTCGAAATACTCCATGAGAAATATCTATTTCCACCCGATGAGAGTGTAACATAAGATAATGTTCAAGCATAAACATTATGAGACTGATAAAGAAGATGCTACCACATAAGCTATTTATTGCTTAAGCTTAATAACGGTTATGATAAAAAAAAATATCGAGGACATAAAAAAGGTAATGTCTACTTGAGAATTCTAAATTGTACTGCAATGGATAATATCGACATATATATTCTTGGAAATTTAACATGATTTGTTGAGATGATTTTTTAAATATGTTCTAGACAATGACCTCAGAAAATCATTGGAGATCATTGAATTAGTGAAAGAGTATGTTTTTTTCAAGTGCCAAACAGCTGGAGGTAATCTTCAAATCGCACTTAACATACATTTTGTTGCTGCTGGTTATTAATTTTTCTAATGACAATCTCTTCTAGAATAAAAAATTGAGCTAGGTCCCCAAAAAAATTTCTAAGATTGGGTTTCAAATGTGTGAAGAAAAGTAGCGACAAGGTTGCCGAGAATGACTAAGTTGAAATTTTTTCTTTAAATTGAATGGAGATTTATGTCATACCAATAACAAAGCTTGTTTCTGTGCATAATTTATTTGTCAATGGATGTGGAAGAGCATGGTAAGTTAATATAGTAGCATCAAATAACTTATGGTACAACCCTATTATTTTTTAGTCTTTGGTTATGTGTAGTGTTGTTTTGTTGTCTTTTTTAGTCTTGCAATCTATTTATATTACAAGAATCCTGTTTTTCAAATGTCATGATTGATTCTAGTGCATTTCTTTTTTATGTGTATATGCAGGTCATAATAACTGTCACACAAGACATCTTGCCAAGCTTTTGATCCACTTGATAAGGTTCCTGCAGGATGCAGTTGCTGCAACACCTGGGATTTTAGAAGTTTATTCAAAGGCCATAAATGCAACACACTTCTCTTCCATTTTTCTGAAATATTATTTGAGAATCCCAAGGGTGATAATTCCGAGGAAATCTTGTTTCTTAAGCTCACACTAATGTCAAAGGAGGTGGTTTTCCACAAGGTATGATCTTTTTTGAAGTCTAAAATATGTTGTAAATGTTCATGAGATTGTTATTGAGTTTATTTTATTATGTGTTTTAATATAGACATGCTATTAGTTAACTTATTGCTTCCACCTTTTTCCGATTTGGGCTCTAAAAGGAAAATAGTTAGGATAAAAAAGAATAAGGACACAACAAATACGAGTAATACAATCGACATGTAGCCATCCACCTTCACCGCTAGATCAACCAAGAGTCTAAATGAAAGGGAACTCCCTAGCACTAAAGACAACATAATTGTTGAAAATGAGGAATATCCTGTTCATTTGGGCTTAAACCATGTGTTCACCGAACCTAATTATGTTGCATTGATGCCTTTATTATTTAGAGTGTTCCAGTTATGAAGACGTAGGAGGTGATTTGCATATTCACTTACATACACACAGTCTACAAGTAAATTCATTTAAGTTGCAAAATATATTTACATCAATTCTACAAATTGGGTAAGCAGATGATTTGGAAAAATGTCCGCAATCTGTTGACAAATCCTGGCAACCAGTTTGAAAATTCCCATTGGACTGATAAAATTCCCTCATGCCTCAAACATATGCACATAGGTCCAGACAAATGCCCACAAAAATGTACAAAAGGTTGAAAAAATTTCGTAGCCAACCATAACAATAGATGAAGTAAAATGCAAAAAGAAATTGAATCTACATTTGTGAATGGTTGATGTTTTGATTTTTTGTAAGTAAGATGGTGATCCTTATATTAATAGTAGAAAGAAAATTACAATCATAAACCCTTAGGCATGACCGAAGCCACAATATTTAACCATCCCATCCCATTTTAAAAAGAAAAAGGTCACCCAAAAAATCCCAATAGTATCCACCTTCATAGACGGGTATACAAAAATAAATCCACTTTTCTTGAAACAGTACAACTTCTGCATATTACTAAAACCATAAGAAACTTCAAATTTGAAAACATTGTGTAGGCCAATGTTGACACAGAGCATACTAGAGAACCTAGGAACTTGACTGATCATTGCTTGACATAAGGAAGATCCGTATTTCCATCCCTATTAGACTCCTCCTCTGAAGACTATGTGGTTGGCATCAAAGGAAGAGCTGGTGGAATCAACACCCCGAACCTCTTTAGAAGTAGGTTGACCTTGAAATTCAACTGCTTAATGTCAACCGTAACAGCATCACGCCAATGGTCTTTCTGACCTGCTTGATCTTCCGTTGCATCCTTGTCCCAAGTAGTGTGGCCAATAAGATTCTTCATGACCCTGAACAAATCCATTGTCTTCTCATATTGACTCGCTCTGCCAACCGAATGACCTGGGTAGAGAATACATTCCTCCACCTTTCGGTATTCCTCTTGCAGAAGCTCCTTATCGAATTCATCCCACAACTGCCTCTCAGAGTCTTTGAATGTTGTTGAATCTCACCAGGGAGCTCGAGCTCATACATGCGGGCTTCCCATAACGCCTTTCGTTGGGATCCTGTACCCCTCCTAGATTCATTGACCTCATAACTGGCCATGCGTTTCCCATTCCCCTTTCGGCCTTCCATCCTTGTACTCAACAACTTCACTGAGATAAACACCTTCCTTATTCCCGAGAATATGCTAATAGAAAACACATAGTTCAAGCAGTTAGTGTTACAACTACCTGCATAGCTTGTCATCCTAAATAACAACTTCCCCATAAAAAGCCTCATTGCATCACCAAGAACCATAATGCTTCCAGTACAGTCCTTGGTTCGAGCCTCATAATTCTTACACAGAGCTCCAATATTACCAACTCGGTCCTTCATGCTACTAATATTTCAAAAAGATGGTAAGTGAGTGTTGGGATTGGGTGCAATTAAATACAACTGGCTATTCACATGGCCTCTCACCCTTTCACTTTTAAACCACGTGCCCATATTAGATTTCTGGGTCCGACATATGTCTCGTCCGACTCGTCTAATGATTGCCCTGAATGTCTTGGGTTGTGATATTTTCACAGCTGTCATGTCTGTCACCTCATCCCACTCCTGAGCTTTGACACCTAGACGGGCTTCTGTACCCCAGTTTGCTAGTTCATCGACTACCTTATTCCCTTGCCGACGAATACCCTTGGAGTATCTTGAGAACACATTATAGCTAGCACACAGCTTTAGAGAAGCTAGTACAATCTTTGTTGTGAATTATATATATATATATATATTCTTAAATACATAGAGAACGTCGCTATAGCGACGAACGTAGACTTGGGTGTTCAATTTCTGCGACAATAATTCGTGGCTAAAGCGACGCTCATCTGTCCCTTGATTGGAAAATTTGTCGGTATGTATGTTGCTATACCAACGTACTCTTGTTGTTATAGCGACACACCGGCGTCTCTATAACGACAGCAGACCGTCACTCCAGCAATGAAAATGGACTTAGAAGTTTCTTATTTGTAACATGTGTTCGTGACTATAGCGACGGATTGACATTGTTATTTCGATGAGAATATGTTTCTCTAGCGACGCATATAGGTTTTTGAAGAAAAGGCCACACTTACCATGTGTCATCTCTATAATGTCGCTATATCGATGGAAATTTTGAAGTGTGGCTACTGCGACGATAATTTTTCCATTAAAATATGGGTTTGTATTTGTCGCTATAGCGACACAATAGTGTGGGTATAGTGATGATTTTCCATGGGAAAAATGTTCATATGTACTAGTGCTATGCTAGAATAGATAGATACTTTCAGAAACTAGGTTTCTCAAAGAGTGAAGAATATTCAAACTTGTACCTCAAAGTAGTAAAGAACCAACCCTTTATACTTTGATGATCTATTCCTCACTGGAGAGGAAATATTGATTGTTGAGTGTGAGAGGGAGCTTACCTCAGAGATTAAGATGAAAGACTTCAGTCTGATGCACTACTTTCTAGGCCTTGAGATATGGCAGAGAAATGATGAGATATTTCTATCTCAAGGGAAGTACACTGTAGACACCTTGTGGAGATTTGGCATGGTGGATTGTAAATTCATGAGTACTCCAATCGTTTATAATTTAAGGAAACTTCATGAGGTTGAGACTAGAAGGGATCCAGTAGACCCCACTCTTTATAGACAGTTGATTGGCTCATTGATGTACCTAATACACTAGACGCCGGACATTTTATATGATGTTATAATTTTGACTTAGTTCATGGAAGATCTTAGACACAGACACTAGGTTGCAGGTAAGCATATTTTGAGATACCTCTACAGTATAGTTGCTTAGGGACTCATGTATGAATCCAATGGAGGAGTTTTATTGCTTGGATATACTAATTCTCATTTGGGTGGAAGCATTGTTGATCGAAAGAGCACTTCCAAATATTGTTTCAACTTGGGTTCTTCTATGATTTCATGGTCTAGCATAAAGTAGGGTTTAGTTTCCTAGAGCACCACAGAGACTGAGTACATTTCTTCTAGTACTTCTTGCAGAGAAGCAGCGTGGCGAAAAAATCTAGTTGGAGGATTGTTCAGTGAAAAACTGGGGCCTACAGTGATCATGTGTGACAACCAGAGTTGTATAAAGCTTTCCGAAAATCATGTGTCTCGTGACAAGTCGAAACGCAGAAATGAAGTATCACTTCATTCGAGACATGGTTCAGAAAGGTATTGTAATTTGTAAAACTTTAGTACATAGTTACTAATGAGGAGATTGCAGATATGATGCAAAAGCCTATATCTATGAAAAAGTTCAAACACTTCCAAGATAAGCTTGGTATGGCATAGAATGTCTCCCTCGCTGAGAGGGAGTGTTAAATACACAACATCGGGAGTCATTCTCCAGGAGACTTGTGTTGTATCAAGTTTGGGACTTGTGTTGTATCAACTTTAGAAACTTGTGGTGTATCAAGTTAAGGGACTTGTGTTGTATGAAGTCATGAACTTATGTTGTATTAATTTAAGGAAGCTTGTGTTGTATTAAGCTATGACATTGTGTTGTATCAAGTCCTATCCATGAAATATGCATGTACTGTGATCTTGTGTTGTATCAAGATCATGATCTTGTGTTGTATCAAGGTCATGATCTTGTGTTGTATCAAGGTCAGGATCTTGTGTTGTATCAAGTCTTGGATCTTGTGTTATATCAAGTTTGAGATCTTGTGTCGTATCAAGGTTGAAATCTTGTGTTGTATCAATATTGGTCTTTTGTTGTATCAAGACCATATAGCTTGTGTTGTATCAAACTAGGAATTTTGTTGTATCAATTCATGTGGATATGCTATGTGATGTATTAATAGTCATAGTCACTAGGTGATATAAGTCTCCTCTAGGGATTGACTACCCCTAGAGTGAATTACTTTAGGATATGACTATATGACCCATGGTAATACATGTGATCATTTGTATGGAACAATCCTTCTGAGTATGATATGATAAAGATTATTAATTAATTAAACACGTATGGACCATGCATAATTTAATTAATGATAAATGAGATAAGCACAGAGATAGAGTAAGGATTCGAATTTCCCATGGCATACCTCTAGTGAACTTGAATTGCAGAGACATTAGTTAAGTTTCGGTTGTGTAAAAACAAGTTTTAGTTAATAAAGGAATATACTCCTTGATTTATGCAAAGTGTTTGTTTGTGGATGACACTTATTGTGAAGCACTAAAGACATTCAGTTGAACTCCTAACTAATGGTCAAAATTTAGTTGATGATTGAGTTTAGTTCAATTAGTTCACATTTAGTTAAAGGCAATTAACACTCAGTGAATTAAAGGAGGGTGCATATCTTCAGTATGGAAGAGAATTTCGAGGTGACAACCTGTCACCAAGTCAAGGAATGCTAAAAAGTTAATGTATGAACAGTTTTCACAGTTCCCACAGTTTTCATAGTGCCTAAAGGAATGCAACCATTCGATACCTCTCATTGTATGACTGAATAAGTAGTGAAGGGATATTTCTCCCTGATGATTTGGTTAGGCACTTTTAAGAACATGATATATGTACCTTGGACAAATTCATTAATACTTCAAATATTGTTTTATGGAAACAAGTATGGCTTTAGGAATGGGATTTGAGATGGGAATTATTTCTACACGAGCTTCAGAGGGATCACATCGAAATTAGAGATGACAGTGATGAAATTTCTTGGGTATTTAAGAAGTCCTGGGGATATTATATTCCTAATATTGAATACATTTCTCTAAGTTCTATAGTGTTAGAGGATCCTAGATGGCGGGGGAAAATTTAATGAAAGGTTACAACTCCACCTAAAAGTATCTTCATTTTTTGTTGGTTCTAAACAAGTGTTTTTTAACTTGGATAGACTACAATGGTGAAACAAAATAGGACCCGATATGTGTATTCTTTATAGGATTAATGAAGAAATGGATAATCAAATATTTCTTTCTTTTTTCCTTCAATCAACAGGTTTAGTCAGAGTTAAAGTGCCATCTTGATCCAAGAAACCTATGGGATAAAGATTCTTTTAAGGACTATTTCCTGGGGTTGTTTAATGGTAGGGAACCTAAGACATTCTAAGAAATTCCATATCTAATCAACTAGGGAATTTGTGTGGCAAGGAATGAGATATTGTTTGAGGAGAAACATGTTTCTACATTCAAGATTACTACACAAACATTGATTGTCTTTACTTACTTCTATATGCCTATCTACTAAATCCCGGTTGAATTCTTAGAGAGGTAACTATGAAAAAGTATTTTCCATGGAGATTTTTCAATGGGGAATGCATGGGGATAGGGAATACATGTGGCATAATATTTGTTCTTTAACTTTCACACAATTACTATTTTATGGGTAAGGTCAGTTTAGGTCGGGGACTAATAATGTTGGTGAATTTAATGCACTTTACTCTTTATTGAATTTTGTTGTTGAGAAGAATATTGGTTAGTTGCAGGTATTTGGTGATTCGGATATGGTTATTCAGCGTATAAATGACAAGATTTAGGTCCACATCATAGGTATTCATCAACTTGCTATGCATCTAAAGGATACTAGTGGTGTATTCTAGTTGGTCAATTTTGCTCATGTCTACAAAGATTTGAACACATTTTTAGACTCCTTGTATAAAGAAGCATTATCATTAGAGGTTGGTCAATTATTTATTTATGAGTATAGTGAGGGGCTCATGGTCTCTTTGAGGACCTATGAACTTCATGAAATTTGATGGATGTGATATGTGATGGAATGGTTGTAGGATCCTATGTCGTCTAGATGCAATTGACAAGTATCGTGTGTATGTTCCATTTTACTGTCCCTTAGGGAAATAAAGAAATTTATTGTAGTTGGTTGATGAGGGATTATATCCAATAAAATTGAACAATTTCTGAAGTTTGTGCCTTGACACCTATGGATCATATTTTCCATCCTACTTGAATATAACAAAAAATTCCTAGAAAAATAAGTAGTAGCGAACTCCTTTTTTTGGATAACATAACGTGGTTTAAATATTTCGGGAGAAAACTTAGGCTAATTTTTTAGGAAATATTTTGATTTTTGTGCACAATAATTAAAATGATTGCAAGCTTAATACTTTAGTTCCTGCTATGGACGAGAATAATAAGGGTCCATTCTAGGGTTAAACACAAGATATAATTATTTTATACATATCTAAGGGGCACTTCATTCTTGTTAATAATTTCAAAAAAAATAAAATTAAATATATATGCTATGGAATGGAGACATGGGTCTATGAAACCTTATTTGCTGCTGAAAATATAGATCATTTTGAGGTCGCGAGTGAACTAGTGGATTTTAGGGTGGAACCTTTAGTGGATCAAGATATTTTTGAATATCCTAACAGATGCAAAGGTGGTGGAGACAACGAATTCACCTTGGGTTTTCACTAAAGGGTTTGATTGGATAACATAATGTGGTTGAAAATATTTTGGGAAAAAAATAGGCTACTTGTTTATTGATTTTTGTGAAAAATAATTTAAAATGACGACAAGATTAATACATTGATTCTTGCTACGGAAGGGATAATAACAGTCCATTCTAGGGTTAAACAAAATATGGAATTCTTCTATACATATCCAAGGGCCACTTCATTCTTGTTAATAATTGCAGGAAAATACAAGTAAGTATATATGCTACATAATGGAGACATGGGGTCTACAGAAACGTTATATCTATTGTTGAAAATCCAAATCATTTTGAGGTCGTAGATAAACTACTGGATTTTAGGGAGGAATTTTTAGCGAGTTAGGATATTTTTGAAAATCCACTTTCACGGCCCCAAACATATGTAAGGTGGTCGAGACAAC
>LPNX011143180.1:119094-145542 GCA_001517045.1 Pseudotsuga menziesii
TAATTACTGAAAGTTGCATAAAATCAGATGTTTTGATCCTTAAAAAAAGGCGTTAACAAACAAACAGTAAAACTAATGGGTTTCTTTGTTGTGTTATTATGATAGATTGTGTACCTCAGGCGGGCTGATTTTATATAGAACTTCTTGTTGCAGTTCTCTGTGAAACATTGCACTTGTTGGAGGTTGTTCTGATTCGAGGCCATAGTAGAATTCAGATATCTTTGACAGGTCAGGAAGTCCCTATACAGATTCACAGATAAAACTTTCATTTCCCATATCTAGTAAAAAGAGAAATATAACACACTTAAATGGGCTATCCAACCAAACCTGGCGAAAACAAAACAGTAATTATTTGTAAGCTCTGTTCTAAAACAGTCTGGGTCTTCTGTCTGTCCCTTTGCTTTGCTGTAAAGTCAGCCATTAAATGTCAAAAGGTCTGGTGGGTTTCCTCTCAGGAATATCATACAAAAGGTTCAGATAGGCTAGTTCCAGCACTCAATCCAACCCTCCTAATTATTAAAGACCTCTAGAGGATGCTGCCCTTCCGCTCAATACTGGTGTGTCTGGTACGATGTTCTCTTCTCTGTTTTGTGTTTTTCTATGATCTGTCAAAGGGTTCAACCTTGTTAACGACCTTTTGTATGACATTCACCCCAGATACAGAACAAAAAATTATTAGAGTTATGGCAATGGAAAGAAGAAAATCACGGCTACTCCACTCCACATATGTATGCATCTCTGTCTCCTCCTGTCTCCGCATTTTTACTTTTTGCCTGTCCAAATCAAATCTAATCTAGGAATGAGCTCCTACCCACCTCCAATTTTTAACACACCAAATCATGCAGCTTTTATCGTTTTATCAGCAATATCTACTCTATTATTAACCCCTTCTCGAGTCTGTCATTTCGGATGTAATCGATGATCTCATTTATTCTTCATCCTTTATGCTGGAGATATATGTTGGGATCCGATAGTGTCTCCAGTGGGTCGAGAATAAGTTGGACGATGAGTGACACTGATATAGAGCTTGCCATTGGCTCTACACCTCTGGAAGGAAACAATATCTCCAGCATGTAATTGTTTCTCCTTAACAAACCTGCGCCATCCCCTAGTCAGGACGTAGCTTTGACTGCTCTTCCAAAATGAGTACCTGAACTCCCATTCTTTGCTGTTCTCATCAACAAATACAAGAGTTTCATCTCTATCATTGATTTGTGATTCCGGGGGGAAATTGCGCTCTGCATGCTGTTTTGGAACCACCAATCTATTCAGCTTTCCAACATCGCTCGGAGTCACCTCTTTGTCAAATAAATGCTCTGGATTAACTATCAATTGTCCATACCGTCTAATGTTATTGATGTTTTCATTGCTTTCCTCAGCTTCAGCAGGAACTCGACTCTTTATTGATAAGAAATAGTTGAATTTCTCTGGGTAAGAATGATCTTTGATCATCTGAACCACTTGTTCCTTGGTGTACAGCTCTTGAAAGTTGTTTTCTATCTGACACTGTTTTACATTGAGAATATTTCTTGGACCTTCAGCACTTGAGACAAGCCCTGTCATATGCTAATGCAGCTTCAAGTTCACTGCTAAATGTGCCTAGCCATAGTCTCTGATGGCTTACATATACCTGAGCTCCCCATTTACCATTATGCTGAGGAACAACTCCTTTGTACTGAGAACAAAACTGTCTTGAGGTAATTCCACTCTTTGACTGACCCAATCCTTCCGTTCTAAGATTGAAAGGAGTTATTGATTGTGGAGGATTTGAGACATTTGATCCTGAACATGGCTTAGTGTTCGCCATGAAAGCATTTATCCATTTATAACCTTTGGCCCAGAGATTTATCTGATTGCCACAATTTTCTTGAATCACCTCCCGCTCACCTATATCCAATCAAGAAAACCTAAAAATAAACATGAGAAAATCAGGTTACTGAAAGCTCTAAATCACTAAAGACAGAAAAGCATGCAATTTCTATAATGTCTGCACTCACTTGCTTTTTCCCGTTATCGCAGTATGAATGCTAACTGTCTTCTCATGCTTTTCTTTGTAATATATGGAAACCCCCCATATTTCCTAGCAAGCTGTGGTATGCCAACTAAGGTCTTCTACCCAATTTCGAAATTAGCAGGTATGACAAGTGAATTCTAGTTGTACTTGCAGAGGATGAGAATACACATAAAGCTGAGAGGCATCGGTGATTGCAATTTGCATATGATATCTGTAAATTGAATCATGGGCAATTTTGTTGCTTACTTTAGCTTTTACAGAGTTAGAGTTATTGTTTTCTCATGACTTTGGTCCTCGAGACACACCGGACGCCTGCCCATGTTTTCAGATTTATGACAAAGAAGAGTGGGCGTGGACACCATGTTGTACGTGTTTTATTTATTTATTAGGCGTTAATGGGTTTGAGTTTGGTTGAATCAAAGATTTCACTAAAAGGGCTACTCTGGCTTAGCGACCCTTTACCAGGCATATGCTTGTCTAACTAGTTCGAGTTCTAACCCGGCGGTTAGGATGTCACCTCGCAAGTGTAGTTGAAATACGTAGGCATTTTATGGTTTAAGTGATGTCAATGACCACATTCGCTTTACTTATACCCACTTTCTTTTATTAATATTTTAGCTTTTTTTAATGCTATTAAGAAGATTATTTTTTAATCGTTTTGAAATAAAATATTTTTTTTAATGTTTTTTTTTAAATATTAATAACATGTTTTTTTTATTGTCACGTTGATATCAATCCTCTTTTTATGTATATTTTGTTAGATTGTTTTTTAGATATTAAATATTTTTAAACATTGATTTATCAAATGGATTAAATTGAACATATAGATATAAGCAAACACCTAGCCTAGGTATGTTTACCCTGCTTAGACAAAATGATTCATATGAAGCAGTTTCTCAAAGTCGTAAATCCTACTTTCTTGGTAGGTATTTACCAGAAGTCCCCTTTAGACAATATTCAGCGGATGGCTCAGTGAAGAAAGAGTTTCTTCCATACAGATCCGCTGGTCCTGAGGAATCAGTATCAGACGAGGTCAAGTTAGCTAATTGGGGAAACATGCAGAGTAAAATGACTGCTCAAAACATTGATGATATATGGCTTTAGGTCTGTTAAATATCAAAAGCTCTATCATAGAAGAAAAAGAAAAAGTTGCTATGGTCGAGACTAAGTTAGGATTACTGAACCACATCCTAACTGATTCTGAAGGAATTAAGGATGCAGTAGCGAAAGCTGTTGATAAAATAGAAAGGAGATTGGCCTGAATTGAAGAATTAATTGGCCAAACAAAAGAATTCAAGAAAAGAGTTCCAGGGCTCAGTCCCTCTGTTCTTGCTTTGGCAGCTCAGGGACACCAGAAAAAAGATACAAAGCATAAGCACAAACGTAGTGTGTCATTTGGCATGCTCAGCATCCTGGAGGAAGATAAGAGACCAGAGTTCAACTTTGGTCAAGATGAAGCGGACTTTGAAGAAGTCCAAGAATGGATAGGACATTTTAAGTCCTTTAAACCAACCCTAGAGCCGAAGTACCTGAGTATGTTATCTATGCATCATCATGCAGAATCCTCAGCTACCCACAATCCATCAACTGTGAATACCTATGATATGGAAATGCCAGAGGCTTCAAGACCTCCCAGTTTCAAAACTCACTTTGGCATAAACTCTTTAAATAATCTAGTATCACAGATGCTTGACCAGCCGGTCCTAAATATTCAGTGTCAGTCCAGAGAAGATATTAAAAATGCTATCCAGTTATTATTTCATTGGACTTTATACAAGAGAACTCAGGATAGTACCATTACTGGACAACAGTTAGCAGGTCAGATTGTTGCAGGTCTGTTTGGACTTGCAAATGAATGGTGGAGGTGGCTTCCTCAAGAAGCCAGAAATGAAATGTTACTTGCTGAAGATGCAGACCAGCAAATTCTCAGAGCTCTAGGAAAAGAATTCCATGGTGCAGATGATCATGATGATTCTGAACATCTTGCATCCTTGTTCATGTCGGCCCGGTTGTACAGGCCGAAGCATATTTCTGCTATATGCAGAGATTACTGATCTCTTCTGGAAAATCGGGTGATCCAACATATTTAAAACATTATATCCGAAGTTTTCTTGGTCATGTACCTGATGCAGTGGAACAACACATGAAAGATAAAAATATCAATTACAGGAGTCTCTCTTTAGCACAGCTTCATGGATATCTTATAGAGACCTGGTAAGAACACTGCTTAGAGAAAAGAGTCAGTAAGGACTTCAAGCGACACCAGAATATGTACTCCCCTTCTTTTTGTAAGAATGTAGCTAAAATGTCAGATTGGGGATGTGGTGCGCATAACAGAGGACATATACAAGATAACTGTAAATGTCATAAAAAGAAAAAGGGTTTTCACACCAGTCAGCCAAGATACCATTATCCTGACAAACCCTTTCAGTATAAGCGAAAGCAGAACTATAGCAAACCCAAACATACTAGAAAATATCCTTCCAGAAAATTGATCAAACGTCGGTCTCAGAAGACGGATAAAGAGATATGTTTCATTTGTGGTGTTAAAGGGCATTGGGCGAATAAGTGTCCTAAGAGAAAATCTAAGCCCAGACTTGTTGCTTTCTGTGAATCCATCGATCCTCAGTGGTGGGATCTTCCTGCCCCAGATGAATCGCCGACCGGCGAAGTTTTATTTCTTCCCTCGGATGGTTCTGATGATTCTTTAGATTCAGAATCTGATCTTGATCCTCCAGATCATGCCGCTCTTCAAAAACTTGATCTGTCCTCGTCTTCCTTAGAATCCGATTCCGCACCAAATTTGGGAGGGTTTGAGCCCCCAGATTTTGATTTTTCATTATACATGTTTTCTCTGAGCAAGCCTCAGAATACAGAGAAATGAATTGCAGCCATAGATCTGCAACTCTCAGAGACGCCAGCATTTGAATACCTGTTGCGTGCTTCGCTGAAAGAAGAAAAGAAGCAGCTGCTCAAACAAATTGAGCAAGATAAAGGTAAAGCTAAAGTAAGTGTTGGTTACCCCTGCAATTTATAATCCTGTAGAATTATCTAAAGGCTATCCTGATGGACATGATAGCAGACAACAATACAGGATAGACAAAGAACATATGCTAAGATTGCAGGTCAGAGACAAGCAGCAGCAATTAAAGTAGCTGGTAGCAGAAATTGAGGAACTCAAGAGCATGATCAAGGTCATCCAGATAGAAAGGGATCAATCTTTAGATGAAGAGTTAAGTAAGCAGTATGATAGAGCAATGGAGACTGAAAACCCAAGGGTAAGAGAACCTTCTCCTGACCCTAATTTAGGAATGCTTACAGGCCTAAAGATATTTGTCAAAGTCCAGTTTCAACCCTGTGAATTCAAACCATACTTTCTGGACTGCATGATAGACTCAGGATGTCAGGTAAACCTAGCTAAAGGTTCGGCCCTTCCTCACTTTTACTGGGAAAACACTTTTGATAGAGGCTCTGCCATAGAAGGTACCCCTGTTCCGTTAAAAGCTAAATCTGAGAAGTTTCCAGTCAAGTTTAAAGATGTTAATGATTTGTTAACCTTGTATAGGCTTGATGATATTAGTGATGACTGTATATTAGGTTCTGAATTCTTGCACAGAGTTAGTCCTTTCTCTGTAGATACTAAAGAAATGACTTTCACCTGTATCATAAATCACCAGACTGTAGTCTTACCAATCTTTTTCCATTCTACTCCAAAGTGTCAAGCTATTGTGCAGAAGCCTGTAAACAGGTCTAACCCTGCTCAGCTACAAAAAATGGAAAGATGCAAAGTTTTCTCAGAAGTTCATAGTGATAAAACACTAGCTGGTATAATTGAGAAACTTGTCAGAGAATGCTGCTCAAAAAGCCCAAATGCTTTCTGGAAACGAGAGAAGTATTTTGTTTCTTTTCCGTTGGACCCTCTGCATAAGATAAAGCCAATGAAGGCTTCAGCCAGATTGATGTCGCCCTCAGAACGTGAGTTTTGTACTAATGAAATTAAGGATCTCTTGGCTAAAGGACTGATAGAACCCTCAAAGAGTCCATGGGCGTGCAGAGCATTTGTTGTTAATAAGCATTCTGAAATAAAAAGAGGAAAGCCGAGGCTGGTAGTCAACTACAAGCCCTTAAATGCAGTTTTACAGAAGATCCGCTATCCTCTCCCAGATAAAGCAAGCCTGCTGCAAAGAATTACAGGATGCACTATCTTTAGTAAATTTGATTTGAAATCTGGTTTTTACCAGATTGGTATTAAAGCTGAAGATCGTTATAAAACGACATTTGTAGTACCACATGGTCAGTATCAATGGAAAGTATTGCCGTTTGGAATCAATAATGCCCCCTCCAAATTTCAGAAAAGAATGGAGGATATATTCAGAGAAAAACAATGGGCATTGGTTTTTATAGATGATATCCTCATCTGTTCTAGAAACCTGCATGAACATCTTAAGCACTTGCAGCAATTTCATAAACTGGTTTTTAAACATGGGTTAGTCCTATCTGAAAGCACGATGGAGATAGGAAAGACTGAAATTGAGTTTCTAGGTTTCAAGATTCAAAAGGGACAAGTTGTATTGCAGAAACATGTCCTTAGTGTTTTCAGTCAGTTTCCAGATCAAATCCTGGATAAAACCCAGCTTCAGAGATTCCTTGGGAGTCTCAATTACATTCGGCCTTTTTACAGAGGCCAAGCAGCTGATATTTATTTGTTGCAGAAGATATTGAAGAAAAACCCAGAAAAATGGTCAGCTGACATGACAAAGGCAGTTCAGAAGATTAAAGCAAAAGTTTTAGATCTACCTCCATTATCTTTGCCTCAAGGTACTGGTCATCTGGTAATTGAAACAGACGCTTCATCAACTACATGGGGTGGAGTCCTCCTTGAAGTTGCAGATGGCAAAGAAAACATATGTAGTTATGGCTCTGGATCGTTCAAAGCAGTCGAACTTAATTATCCATCCAGCCACAAAGAGATACTTGCTGTCAAGAAGACAGTACAACACTTCATTATGTTCCTTAAGCCTGTTAAATTTATTATTAGAACAGATTTGAAGATTATGCCTGGTATTTTTAAAAATGAAAACTTAATGGCTGAAAATAGTAGCAGGATTCTAAAATGGTTTATATGGCTTAGCAATTTTGATTTTGAAATTGTTTATAAACCAAGATACTTAAATTGCCTTGCTGATATGCTCATAAGGGAGCGATTTGCAGCAAATAAACCAGCCTTAAGTATGTTTTCTGCTGGAGCATCCAACTCCAATCTAGGCGTGGCAAAGCACCTGCTGAAAAACCAAAAGATGGTTTGTTCCTCCTGCCTTGGGATACTTCCATACCAGAGGAAGTCAGAAGCCAATTGCTGGAATATGCATCCAGAAATGAAGCAGAACGATTTCTAGAATTGACGCTGATCAAGAAGATCCAATCTTCTCCCTTAAAGATAGAAATCATGGAGTGTTGGGAAAGAGATGCATTCAGGAGCTTCGAAGGAGCCTAAGAAAAACTGAGAAAGTGCTGTGAAGTCTGGTTAGACTGTAACGATGAAGAAAATTGTCCACTATGGTACATGGATATTGGTGATGGCAATCTCACCTGGACTTCCTACAATCTTATTCTCCAGTTTTGAAGAGAACAAAAGAAGATAGCAATCTGTGCAGATCCTTGTAATCTGCAACATGGTGCATGGTTCGGATGGACTGAAATATTCTTGGATAAGTTCTGTCCAAGAACTGATTGGGAGAATCGGCGTGCAAATTTCATCCTGCACATGAAGGCTGATATTGAAGTTGCAGTGCGGGAACATCAGTGGTTCAAATTCCTACTACACCATGAAGGCGGCAAATACAGCAAACTCGAACATACAGTATTCACTGCTCAAAAGTTTATTAAGAAAAATGTTCAAGGAGAAAGAATCGACTCAAAGATCTGCACTTGTCAGATTCCGTTGAACTTCCGAGTCGAATCTCATTTTCGAGGCGAATTCTTGTGCGACCCCAATGAGTTATTCCATGGGTTCGACATCGAGAGGTGCTTCAGTCCTCTACTGTATCCGCCACCGAAGTTCGATGACCATCCGCCAGCTTATGAAGATTCCCGGTACTATGATTTAGACTATGACAACTGGGATTGTCCCTGCGGAGGTGTTGATGTTGACGGCCACTACCAGTGTGTCTGCCTACAAGGCAGAGATCCATACGACTAATCTATAAGCTGTGGTGGACCCTAAGACTGTCGTGGGCCAGTCATGCTCCACTTTGTACTCCGTCGTGGGCTGGAATAGCTCCACTGTGTATTTTGTCAGTCATGTCGTTTGTCTGCTAGTCCAGTTTGTCATGATAATGATTCCGGGTCCCCACATGTTACTGACCACTAAGGGACGAGATAATGACGGTGGTTGTCTCCACCTGTCACCCCGGAAGAATAATCTTGACTCGTTAATGTCAGTTCCGAGTCACCGATTTACCGATTGACCTATTACTGTCAGTCGATGCCCCACCGGATCACCGGCTGGAAGTTGTATAAATAAAGGGTCTGAGGCTCATTTGGGATATAGCGAGTTATACCGAGTCCAGTGTGCGAGTGCTCTGCAAATTTGAGTCTTGAGTCTATAACAGAGTAGTATGCTCTACAGCTTGGCCATCGTGCTATAAGACTGCATCAGAACCTTGTAAGTTTGTATATTGAGTCTCTAACAGAGTAGTATGCTCTGCAGCTTGGCCATCGTGCTATAAGACTGCATCAGAACCTCATAAGTCTGTATATTGAGTCTGTAACAAAGTAGTATGCTCTGCAGCTTGGCCATCGTGCTATAAGACTGTATCAGAACCTCTGAGTTTAGTTCTGTGTGTTTTCGCAGTGATGAGCTTCGCCCTCCGAAGCCGATCTGCTTAAGGTCTGTAATTTGAGTCCATCTGATGATTAATGAAAGAAATCTTGGATATTGAAGGCTGAAGATTGCTGAAGAAAAGTGACTGTTCGATAAATGTTAATGAATGCACAAAGAAAGGTAGTTATTTTTATTTTTTTCATGTTTTAATTTTACTTTTTTATGTTTTATCTAAAGTAATATTTAAATAAAGATGTATGTAATATTTGGTATATTTTTATGTTTTTATTTAAAATAATATTTAAATAAAGATGTGTCTAATACTTGGTTTTTTGGTTTTTTATCTTTTCAGGTATAAAGCATTTTTTAACATTGATTAAATGTTATTTATATCACTTTGAAGTGATATACAATGACTCGTTTTTTTTTAGAGTTTTTGTAAAGAGAGACTTGAAAACATATTTTTTCTTGATAAAAAAATTATATTTTTGGGGATGGGATTAAACCCATCCAAATGCTCTAGATGATGGGGGCCCCATCATCTTTAGAGTAGTCTCTTGTAATGTTATGTGGTATGTTTTTTTTTATATTCATTTTGCACTAGTTGTATCTACATAAACTAATTTTATAATTTCTTTTACACACACAAACCTCATTTTCCACTAAATGTTTCACATAAACTAATTTCATGATTTCTTTCACACAAATAAATTTGACTGCATATAAATGTTTCACATAAACTAATTTCACGATTTCTTTCACACAAATAAATTTCATTGCATATAAATGTTTTCACATAAACTAATTTCATTATTTCTTTAACATATAAATACACTTCATTGCATATAATTGAAATTATTAAAGAATAGTTTTTTTTTGTTTTTTTTCTTATTTTATTTTTTATTTTTTTTGTTTCTTTTTTCAACTTTATATATATATATATATATATATATATATATATATATATATATANGGTTTATATAAAACAAGCTATGCACAGCCATTCATTACAGTAGTGGCATAATAAAGTATTCATGTAGATCAAAAATGCTGCACAGAAAGCTTATCCGAGGAGTTTTCCAAAAAACTACACATAAAGATTGTTCAAAACAGCTAATGTCGCAAGTAGTATATACCCTTATAAACTGGTTACATAGTAAAAGACAGTAAAACATTGAACCATAATTAAAGGAAAACAGATTAAGGATTGCCTCTAAAGTTCCTGGGCTGAACTACAGACTCTTCCTCCATTGGGTGCTCAGCTGCTGCAGTGGCTCCATTCACCTTGCTACCCTGGTTCATGGTTATTAAACGCTAGAGATCTTCCTGAATCCTGTCAACTTTGCCCATTATCTCTCTAAGGTTGCTCTCATTATCATCAATCCAAGCGTCGTGGTTGTTGATCTGCAAAGAGGTGTAGTTCACCGTTTCTCCCATGCTCTTAACCTCCCGTGCAATTTCTTTGTTGTCCATTATACAGATTGCTAGCATTTCATACAGACGCCGCAGGTTCTTTTTTACATCCATTATTCCTGCACTTTCACCAGCCTGGGACATTCTATCTACTCTGTAGAGATGTCAATTCAAGCAAAGAGACTGTATAAGGCACGAACAGAACCAGCAAGGACATAGGCATGGTTCTCGACCGAGAGACCACTGAGAATAAGACTGAGCACTATGAGCTCTTGTTGCAGCGAGGAACCTCCGTGCCTTTCTTGGCAAACCAAAGTTCCCACTGCACCTTCCTGCCACCCCGTGCAATGACAACCCAAGACCGAGCTTCTCCCCAAATTGCCAGAATGCAAGAGAGTTATACATGAGCCGAGGTTTGGAGACCACAACGCTGAGAGGGAGCTGCACGAGCATGTGGTAATGGTTGCAAGGGCAAGCCTTTCCTTCACGAAGGAGCGAGTGATGGGGAGTGCTTGCCACGGGATACCCTACAGCCACCCCTCTCCAACACCTGCAACAACATTCAGTAGAACTCGCGCTGCCTCTTGAGAACTAAGGCCGAGAAATGAAACGGAGTGGATAGGCATAATGC
Organism: Pseudotsuga menziesii; assembly: GCA_001517045.1. Classification (NCBI taxonomy): domain Eukaryota; kingdom Viridiplantae; phylum Streptophyta; class Pinopsida; order Pinales; family Pinaceae; genus Pseudotsuga; species Pseudotsuga menziesii. The sequence continues at coordinate 129,976 of LPNX011143180.1, forward strand.
TGCGAGGAGAAGACATAGCATAATGTTCGAAGGGACGTTGAGCGTGCGAGGAGGAGAGACATTTAACCCTGGGCCGGTTGGCCATTAAGTCTGCAAAGATCGAGAGAAGGAGGGGGCGGATGGAAAGCCACGCGGCGGAGGGAGGAGGGAAGGCAGGACAGCCGTTTAAATGAATGGAGCCGACGGAAAACCGCGTGGAGTGGAGGCCAGCTGTTGGGAGGTGACGCTGGGTGACGGATGGAGGGATGGGGGGGGGATAAGGGTAGAGGGGTAGGAAAGGAGGATGGGTTTAAAAAAGAAGGCGAAGGAGGGATAAGGGGGCATGGATAAGGAAGGGGGAGAGAAGGAAAGAGAAGGAAGTAAAGGAGGGGGGCCTTTGAGACCTCTTATGAGCTGAGAGAGGGATAAAAAATTCAATGGGATAAGCCGCATAAAATGAGAATGCAAGGGAGACTTCCGACACCACATTAAGGGATAAATTTGTGAATGGGAGGATTTTCGTTCTGACTGTAATGCCCTTGTGGGTCCCATGTTAGCCAAAGTGTCCGCCGCAGAATTATTGTGCCTAAGGATGTGGAGTGTCTCATAGGATTTAGACATGAGAAGCTTGGCTTTGTCAAACAGGCGCCGACAATTGACTACTCCAGAGGGGTATTCGTTGATCAGTTTGAAGATGACATGTTTGGAGTCTCCGAATATTAGAACCTTTCGAAGTTTTTTAGCGTGTAGAAGATGAAGGCCCTGAAGAAGTGCCAGCTACTCGGCTTCATTGTTGGTTCTAGTTCCTAGACCCCATGCGAAGGTTTGTTCGACATGTCCTCCGGGATCCTCGCATAGATTTGTTTTGTATGAGACTTCCATGTGTTTTGTATATAACTTTAGATAACTTAATGTTTGCTAGATGATAAAATGTTTTTTGTATGCAATTTTAAGTGTTTATTAGTTTAGATTTTTTTTTATATTTGTTAGATGGTATAATACTTTTTCTATGCAATTTTATGTGTTTGTTAGATGATATGATTTCTATGTTTGCTAAATAAAAAATGTTTTTTTGTATGCATCTCTGTGTTTGTGTTTGTGTGTAGATCTTTGTAGTGCAACTTTATGTAATTGGGTATGTTGAGAACTTTGTGTAAAATTGCGTTTGTTTGCATAGATTTGTTTTGTATGAGACTCTATGTGTTTGTGTTTGTGTTAGATGATATGATTTCTATGTTTGCTAAATAAAAAATGTTTTTTTGTATGCATCTTTGTGTTTGTGTTTATGTGTGTAGATCTTTGTAGTGCAACTTTATGTAATTGGGTATGTTGAGAGCTTTGTGTGAAATTGCATTTGTTTGCGTAGATTTGTTTTGTATGAGACTCTATGTGTTTGTGTTTGTGCTTGTAGATCTTTGCAGAGCAACTTTATGTATAATTTGAGAATGTAAAACTTTGTGTGAAATTGCATTTGTTTGTGTAGATTTGTATATTTATATTTAGATCTGTTTGTGTGAACTTTAGCTTTGTTCGATGGTATAATGTTTTTTCTATACAATTTTATGTGGTTGTTAGATGAGATGATTTTTATGTTTGTTAGATGGTATAATATTTTTTCAATGCAATTTTGTTTTGTTAAATGAATTGATGTGTTCTTGTATGCAACTCTATGTTTCTCTTTTAGATCTTTGTTCATGATTTTTGTATGCAATTCTATGTGTTTGGTATGTAGAAAATTGTATCAAATTGCATTTGATTATATGTTTATGTTTAGATTTTTATGTTTGTATAAATTTATATATGATGAATTTTGTATTACATAAATTATGTCTAACTTATCTAAATTTATAAATATGTTTGTATTATTTTGCAATTTTTTTAATTGATTTATTTTTTATATATTTTTATTGTTGTTTTATTTTATTTGCTATTTACATTTAATATCAAAACCTATTAACAATTAAAAATAACCTATTTTATTTTACTTTAATCAATTAAATAATATCATAACTATAATAAAATTAATTTAATAAGTGCATAAACAACAAATTTATTCACAATTAAAAATAATCTATTTAACTTATTTTTTAATGAAAAATAACATCATAAGAATAATTAAATAAAATTAATAAATACATTTAACAAAAAAATTTAAAAAATAAATAACCTGCTTTGTTGTAACAACAACAAAACATAGTTTTTGAGGCCATATGAGCTTTCACCTTCACATGGTTGGTCTTGTCAGTAGAGATTCTAAAGTCTCAAAGCTAAAAAAAGCTTTCAAATATATATATATATATATATATAATTATTGTGAAACAATTATATAACCATTTAATTTAATTTTTATTTATTGTAATATATAAGTTTTATTTATTGTAAGAAAACTGTTATGGGTGGTGCTCTACTGTTTCTCAGGGAAGGACATTCCTATAAGATCACGATGGGATTAGGTGCTGGCATCAATAACTTTGCTAAACTTTTCAGCTTAAAACTGTTACTCATATTTACAGTAGAGAAAGGGTGCCGTACTCTTTTTTCTTTTGTTTTGGTGATTTTATGAACGTCATCAATTGGGTCAAGAAGACTCAAGTGTGCAGACATTTGAGACTCGAAAATATTCTCACTTCTATTGCAGACATTATAGAGACTTATAATTCATTCTCTTGCAGCCATGTTTATAGGGAGAATAACAGGGAGGCGGACTTGGCCTCAAAGGAGGGTCTACTTCTGATGGAGAGACAGTGGAAGATTTGTGAGCTGATTGATGGCACTGAACACACTTTTTATCACCGTCATTTCATTGAGGGAGTGGCTCCATAATGATTTCATGTTTTGATGTCTATCTTTTTGTGTTTTGTTACACATGAGACATTCTATGGTGTTTCCAGTTTTTACTGTAGTTTTTTTTATTGTATCTATGGATCTACTTGTTTAGAATCTATATGCCTATTTATCGCTCAGTTCTTTTTAGCTGATATGGCAATATTTGTTCCTTGATATTCTGTGACTGCTTGAGATTGAATTTCATCATGAATTTTGTTGTATATGTTTACATTAGACCCGCTTAGGGTTCTTATATGAATACACAGTGATATGTATCTAAAAAATGTAATTTTGTTACTCAAAAGATGAAATAAAATTATGCTTTTTTTCCTAGGAAATAAAAATTAAATACTATAATAAATTTAATAATAATTTAATTTCTACTCATTAATTTAATTTTTAAAATTAAACCGATATTAAAAATAAAATAAATTTTAAAAATTAACTAGTACCAGTTTTATAAACGTTTTATTAATACAAATATTATTAAATTTTTATTGCATTAATATTACAGGTTTAATAAATTTTAATTATATTTGTGATATTTTATCATTTAAAGTACTTTTATCATAATTTAATTTTTCTAAATATTTTTAATGTTTTATATTATTTTTATTTGATTGAAGAAATTATGATTTTATTATTAATTACAAAATTTTAATTTTAAATATGTTTAAAATTTCAATATAATTTGTTACAAATTTAAGAAATATCATAATTAAATAAATATATTTTTATTTTTTATTATTTGTTATTAATTTTTACTTGTTAATTTTAAATTAAAAATTTTAAAATAAAATAAAATATAAAATTTAATTTATTATTTTTTATTCACAATAATTATATTTTAATAAACTCATGTGGCCTCAAAAAAAATGTGCTTTGTTGTTGTTACAACAAAGAGGTTATTTAATTTTTACAATTTTTGTTTAAGTATTTATTAATTTTATTTTTTATTCTTATAATGTTATTTTTAATTGTGAATAAACTTGTTATTTATATAATTATTAAATTATTTTTATTATAGTTACGATCTTATTTAATTGATTAAAAGTAAAATAGAATAGTTTATTTTTAATTGTTAATAGATTTTGATATTAAAAAATGATAAATAAATAAACCAATAATAATAAAATAAATAAAATAAAATAAAAAACCTATTAAAAAATTGCAAAATAATGTAATGTTGAGATATATATATATATATTATAATACAAATTATAAACATACATATATATAAAAATATACAAACATAAACATACATACATACATGAAAATCTAAACATAAACATACAAGCAAATGTAATTTCATACATACTAAACACATAGAATTGCATACAAAAATCATGTACAAATATCTTAGAGTTGCATAAAAAAAATAGTGTACCATCTAACAAACATAAAACTCATCTCATATATAAACCACATAAAATTGCATAGAAAAAACATTATACAATCTAACAAACTTAAGAATCTTCTAACAAAGTTAAAGTTCACACAAACATATTTAAATATATAAAAATGTACACAAACAAATGTAATTTTATACAAAGTTTTACATACCCAAATACATAAAGTTGCAATATAAAGATCTACAAACACAAACACACAGAGTCACATACAAAACAATTTTTTACACAAACAAATGTAGTTTCACACAAAGTTCACATACAAAAATACATAAAGTTGCACTACAAAGATCTACACACAAACACAGAGTTGCATACAAAAAATATTGTTTTATTTAAGAAACATAGAAATCATCTCATCTAACAAACACATAAAATTGCATAGAAAAACATTATACCATCTAACAAACGTAAACATCATCTAATTTAATAAACACAAAGTTGCATACAAAAAACATTGTTTCATTTAGCAAACAATAAGTTATCTGATCTACCAATACATAGAGTTATATACAAAACACATGTACAAAGATTTCAAACACATGCAATTTCATATAAATTTCTACTCAAACACAAAGTTGCATAAAAATCATGTACAAAGATCTAGAACACAAACATAGAGTTGCATTCCAGAACATATGTACAAAGATTTCAAACACAGAGTTGCATGCAAAAGAAAATTATTTCATTAAACAAACATATAGAATTGCAAAATACATATAAAAATATCTCAATACAAACACAAAGTTGCACACAAAAAACATTGTTTCATCTAGCAAACATTAAGTTATTTCATTACCAATAGATAGAGTTATATACAAAACACATGTACAAAGATTTCAAACACATGCAAACAAATGTAATTTCATATGAATTTCTACATACCCAAACACATAGAGTTGCTTATAAAAATCATGTACAAAGATTTAGAACACAAACATAGAGTTGCATACAAGAACATATGTACAAAAATTTCAAACACAGAGTTGCATGCAAAAAAACATTATTTCATCTAATAAACGTCAAAATCATCTTAACTACCATACACAATACATGCAAAAAGATCTCAAACACACCCATAGAATGGATTAAAATTAGACAAATATACATATATTAAAGTATACGTATATTTAAATAATAATAATAACAATGTAATAATATAAATACTATACATAAATAAAATTGAATTCATAAATAAAATTTACGATTTTATTATTAATTACAAATTTTTAATTTTAATATTATTTGTAAATATTATTAATATTTTTTATTATTTTTATTTCATAAATAAAAATTATGGTTTTATTATTAATTACAAAATTTTAATTATATATTTAAAATATTTAATAAATATCACAATTAAATTAAATATATTTTAAATTTGTTATTATTTGTTATTAATTTTTTAAATATTATAATAAATTTAATAATAATTTAATTGTTATTTATCAATTTAAATAGTTATATTTCATTAAAGAAACCTAAAATTTATGTCATTTAACAAACATATAAAATTACAAAATACATTATTTCATCTAACAAATATCAAAATCATTTCAACTTTCAACTACCATACACAAAGATCTAAAACACACCCAAAGAATAAACTAAAATTAAACAAATATATATATATATATATAAATAAAAGTATACATGTATAAATAATAGTAATAATACCAATGTAATAATATAAATACTATATATAAATAAAGTTGAATTCATAAATAAAATTTATGGTTTTATTATTAATTACAAAATTTTAATTTTAATTGTATTTTTTTAAATATTTAATAAATATCACAATTAAATTAAATATATTTTAACTTTTTTATTATTTGTTATTAATTTTTTAACTACTATAATACATTTAATAATAATTTAATTTCTACTCATTAATTTAATTTTTAAAATTAAATTGATATTAAAAATTTAAAAATAAAATAAAATAAAATTTATATAAATAAAAATTAAATTAAATGGTTATATGATTGTTTCACAATAATCATATTTTAATAAAGATTATTATTAATGCATTAAGAATATATATTTATATATTTGAGAGCTTTTCTTAGCTTTGAGATTTTAGAATCTCTACTGACAAGACCAACCACGTGAAGGTGAAAGCTCATATGGCCTCAAAAACTATGCTTTGTTGTTGTTACAACAAAGCGAATCTGTGCTTTATTGTTGTTGTTACAACAAAGCCAATCTATGCTTTATTGTTGTTGTTACAACAAAGCGGGTTATTTATTTTTTTAAATTTTATTATGTATTTATTCATTTTATTTTGTTAATCTTATGATATTATTTTTCATTAAAAATTAAATAAAATAGATTATTTTTAATTGTGAATAAATTTGTTGTTTTTGCATTTATTAAATTAATTTTATTATAGTTATGATATTATTTGATTGATTAAAAGTAAAAAAAATAGATTATTTTTAATTGTTAACAATAAATGACTTAAAACAACAATAAAATATAGAAAAGAAAAAATTAAAAAAATTAAAAAATAATAGTGTATATATATGATTATAATACAAATAAACATACATACATATAGATATAAATAAGTTATACATAATTTATGTAATACAAAATTCATCATATATAGAAATATACAAACATAAACATACAAGCAAATACAATTTCATACAAATTTCTACATACCAAACACACAGAATTGCATACAAAAATCATGAACACAAACATAGAGTTGCATACAAGAACACATCATTTCTAAAAAAATTAAAGTTCGCACAAACTTATCTAAATATAAACATACAAATCTACACAAACAAATGCAATTACAAAGTTCTACCTACCCAGATTATACATGAAGTTGCACTACAAAGATCTACAAGCACACACACAAACACAAACACATAGTCTCATACAAAACAAATCTACACATACAAATGCAATTTCACACAAAGTTCTCTACATACCCAATTACAAACATAGAGTTGCATACAATAACACATCATTTCATTTAACAAAACATTATACCATCTAAAATAGTTAAAGTTCACACAAACAAATCTAAATATAAACATACAAATCTACACAAACAAATGCAATTTCACACAAAGTTTTACATACCCAAATTATACATGAAGTTGCACTACAAAGATCTACAAGCACAAACACAAACACATAGAGTCTGGTAAAAAAAAAATCTACACATACAAATGCAATTTCACACAAAGTTATCTACATACCCAATTACATAAAGTTGCACTACAAAGATTTACACACACAAACACAAACACAGAGGCATACAAAAAAACATTGTTTTATTTATTTAGCAAACATAGAAATCATATCATCTAACAAACACCTAAAATTACATAGAAAAAGCATTATACCATCTAGCAAACATCAAAATCATCTCAACTACCATACAAAATACACACAAAAAGATCTCAAACACATCTAAAGAATACACTAAAATTAAACAAATATACATATATTAAAATATAAATAATAGTAATAATATAAATACTATATAAATATAAATCCAATATAAATATGCAATAATATAAATACTATATAAATAAAGTTGAAAAGAAAAAAGAAACAACAAAAAAAAGAAAAATAGAAACCATTATTTAATAATTTCAATTATATGAAGTTTATTTAGTGAAGTTTATTTATGTGTTAAAGAAATCATGAAATTAGTTTGTGTGAAAACATTTATATGCAATAAAATTTATTTATGTGTGGAAGAAATCATAAAATTAATTTATGTGAAAACATTTAGTGAAAAATGAAGTTTATGTGTGATAGAAAAATTATAAAATTAGTTTATGTAAACACAACTAGTGCAAAATGAATGTCAAAACAAACATGCCACATAACACTGTAAGAGACTACTCTAAAGATGATGGGGCGCCCCATCATCTAGAGCATTTGGATAGGTTTAATCCTATCCTCCAAAAAATAATTTTTTTATTAAGAAAAAATATGTTTGTGAGTCTCTTTACTTACAAAACTCTAAAAAAATAAAATAATCTATAAGAGTCATAGTATATCACTTCAAAGTGATATAATAACATTTAATCAATGTTCCAAGATGCTTTATACCTGAAAAGATAAAAAACCAAATATTAGACCCATCTTTATTTAAATATTACTTTAAATAAAAATATAAAAAAGATACCAAATATTAAATATAGATAATTAGATACAATCTATATGTTAAATTTAATACATATGTTAAATTAATGTTTAAAAATATTTAATATCCAAAAGACAACATAACAAAATATACCTAAAAAGATGATTGATATCTTAAAAAATTAACATGACAATACATATCGGAGACATTCTTATTTAAATATTATTCTCAATTATAAAAAGAAACATATAATTAATATTTTTTTAAAATAAACATTAAAAAAAGGTTTATTTCAGACTGATTAAAAAATAATCTTCTTGCTAAGATTGAAAAACATCTAAAAATGTGGGAATAATAGTAAGCGAATGAACATGAATGTGGTCATTGAGATAAGTTAAACCATAAACCACTACCCTAAATCCGTACATCTATTCATCGATTGGACCAAAACCGTTTGAAGCCCTGCAATCGATTGAGCAATCCCAACATGAGACTCTGGTGCCAACATGCCATTCTTTTATCTTCTCAACTCGTATAGGTCTATGTGGGTCTAAAGTTTAAACATCCTCTGCAAGTACAACTTGAATTCACTTGTCAGGGGAACATCGGTGAGAGCTGCTAAAATGGTTTCCAAATTGGATAGAAGAACTTAGTTGGCATACCACAACTTGCGAAGAAATATGGGAGGTTTCCATATATTACAAAGAAAAGCATGAGAGACAGTTAGCATTCATACTGGGATAACGGGAAAAGGCAAGTGAGTGCAGACATTATAGAAATTGCATGCTTTTCTGTCTTTAGCGATTTAGAGCTTTCAGTAACCTGATTTTTCTCATTTTATTTTTATGTTTTCTTGATTGGATATAGGTGAGCGGGAGGTGATTCAAGAAAATTGTGACAATCAGATATATGTAAGCCATCAGAGACTATGGCTAGGCACATTTAGCAGTGAACTTGAAGCTGCATTAGCATATGACAGGGCTTGTCTTAAGCTCAGAAGTGCTGAAGGTCCAAGAAATATTCTCAATGGAAAACAGTGTCATATAGAAAACAACTTTCAAGAGCTGTACACAAGTGGTTCAGATGATATAAGATCATTCTTACGCTGAGAAATTCAACTATTTCTTATCAATAAAGAGTCGAGTTCCTGCTGAAGCTTGGGAAAGCAATGAAAACATCAATAACATTACACGGTATGGACAATTGATGGTTAATCCAGAGCATTTATTTGACAAAGAGGCGACTCCGAGCGATGTTGGAAAGCTGAATAGATTGGTGGTTCCAAAACAGCATGCAGAGCGCAAATTCCCCCCGGAATCACAAATCAATGATAGAGATGAAACTCTTGTATTTGTTGATGAGAACAGCAAAGAATGGGAGTTTAGGTACTCATTTTGGAAGAGCAGTCAAAGCTACGTCCTGACTAGGGGATGGAGCATCAATTACATGGTGTAGAGCCAATGGCAAGCTCTATATCAGTGTCACTCATCTTCCATCTTATTCTCGACCCACTGCAGGCACTATCGGATCCCAACATATATCTCCAGCATGAAGAACAAATGAGAGCATCTGATTATTCCATTACATCCTAAATGACAGACTCGAGAAGGGTTAATAATAGAATAGATATGGCTGACTGAAAATGACTGAAAATAGAGAGGTGGGTAGGAGCTCATTCCTAGATTAGAAATCTGATTTGGACAGGCAAAAAATAAAAATGCAGAGACAGGAGGAGACAGAGATGCATACATATGTGGAGTGGAGTAGCCGTGATTTTCTTCATTCCATTGCCATAACCCTAATCATTTTTTGTTCTGTATCCGGGGTGAATGGCATACAAAGGTCGTTAACAAATTTGAACCCTCTAATGATATTTCAGATCATAGAAAAACATAAAGCAGAGAAGAGAACATTGAGCGAAAGGGTGTTCGAGCAGCATCCTCTAGAGGTCTTTAATAATTAGAAGGGTTGGATTGAGTACTGGAACTAGCCTATCTGAACCTTTTGTATGATATTCCTGAGAGGAAACCAACCAAACCTTTTGACATTTAATGGCTGGCTTTACAGCAAAGCAAGGGGACAGACAGAAGACCCAGACTATTTTAGAACAGAGCTTACATATAATTACTGTTTTGTTTTCACCAGGTTTGGTTACTTGACATGGGAAATGAAATCTGTGAATCTTTGTAGGGACTTCCTGATCTGTCAAAGATATCTGAAATCTACTATGGCTTCGGATCAGAACAACCTCCAACAAGTGCAATGTTTCACAGAGAACTGCAACAAGAAATTCTATATCAACTCAGCCCGCCTGAGGTACACAATCTATCATAATAACACAACAAAGAAACCCATGAGTTTTACTATGGCTTCGGATCAGAACAACCTCCAACAAGTGCAATGTTTCACAGAGAACTGCAACAAGAAATTCTATATCAACTCAGCCCGCCTGAGGTACACAATCTATCATAATAACACAACAAAGAAACCCATGAGTTTGTTTGTTAACGCTCTGGCATCCCTGCTGATAAGACCAATACCAGTGCAGGCAAATGCAGAAAGCCAAACTTATTGCAACATATCAAGAATTTATGAAGGTGCCCAGTCTTTATATAAAGATGATACAAGACTGAATCATATCAACGGATAAACAGGAGGCCGCGATAAAAAAAACCGACTAAGTTTACCGATACGGAGCCGGATCGAAAAGCCAACAGCGAATCAATCTAGGCATCTGTGGGTAACGGCTCCATATCGAACCCAACAGCCAACCAACAATCTGTGGGTAATGTGAGTAATGGAGCAGAAATAAAGCATTACCAGCCAGAAGAAGGTTAACGCTTTTCCTGCTAAGCTCAACAGCCCGCTAAACTAAACTACACAGGCTCGGGATCGAACCCAACAGCCCGCTAAACTAAACTAGCCAGGCTCGGGATCGAACCCAACAGCCAAACAGCCATCAATCGGTGGATAATGAAGTGGAAGGTAAAGGAGTGAAACAAATAGAAACATAGCTCCTAAGATCAGAAAGACCATCACAATTTCATTTCAACACATTCTTTAGCAAATCACAAACCCTTTCATAAATTTCCCTTTGCATAACTATTAGCTATCTTATTCATTCATTTTGAATTAAACAACAGAGATTTGAACGTACGTTATTTTATGGAACATATATTGCTGCAGAAAGTTGAGGAGTATTAACCTGGGATCGGAAAGGGGCTGTTCTTCAGTGCCTATTGGCCATATTTGCGCCAGCGATAGCCATAATCCAGATGATCGAGCTGATCTAGGCTCGCTGTTCCGTTTCTGACCCTCTTTCCTAGGTTTGCTCCTGCACAAACAAATACCAATACCAGTAATTTATATCAGCAAACATTGCCTGAAGCAAATCCAGCAGATCACCTTGCATAATTTACAGATTACTGTGTGCGAATGAAGGAAAAATGGCAAGGAGATGAATTAACGCACTGCTTCTTAGCTTCTGGCTCTGTAGGCTTTCTCTCTGTACCGATATCTTCAGAGGGCGGTTCAGTTTTTTAAGGCCCTGATCTGATCCCTGCATTGGAATCTGAATCTCCATGGCCTTCGCTGGAGAAAGAAGACATTGATGAGTTGGGAGTGCCCGGGACAGTAGAAGTTTCGCCTGAGCGGCCTCCGGCGCCAGCTTCTTCATGGCCTTCGCTGGAGAAAGAAGATATTGGTTCCGTTTCTGTCTCTTTTTCCTAGGTTTGCTCCTGCACAAATACTAGTAGTTTATATTAGCATGCATTATAGGGCCTGAACTTGCACAATTTGCAGGTTACGGTGTGCAATTGGAAGAAATATTGCAAGGAAATGATTAACTCACAGCATCTTAGCTTTGGCTCTGTAGGATTGCTCTCTGTAGTGATATATATCTTCAGATGGCAGTTCAATTTTTGAGGGTCCTGATCTGATCCCTGCAATGGATTCTTCATTGCCTTCACTGGAGAAGATAGTGATGAGTTGTGAGTGCTCGGGACAGTAGAAGTTTCGCCTGAGCGGCCTCCTGCGCGGGCTTCTTCTTCTGTGTGTTCGCCATGGCAAGGCTGAGAACGTTTGGCTCCAGCAGCATATGTCTAACCTCCTCCTCCATCAATCTCACACAGACACACAGACTGACATGACTCAGACAACAAGAAACCAGACATGACTCAGACAACAAGAAACCACACAGACTCAGACACCACACCCAAGCACAGGCATTCCAGACCAGAGAGACAGAGGAGGAGGAAAATGCTACGCTGCGTTAAAATTCATATATATATGCATTTCTTTATAGATACCTGGTTTTAACCGATAGGTTTTTTTCTCCTTTGAGAACCTTCACAAAATCCTATACAAAAGCTTGAATAGCTTTTCAAAAAAATTCAAAATTTGATTTGAATTTGTGAGAGTTTGAAGGTTACATTTCACCTAATTTTTTATTTAATAAAATATCAATTTTGAAAATATTTTGAATGTTTGGGAGTTTGAATTTGAGATGTCATTTCGATGTTAGTGAAGTGTTTTTTTTTAATCAACCAAAATAGGTTAATAAAGTTTCAATGTTTTTTTTTTCATTTTAATCAAGGAGAATCGGTAGACATTAATGCCTCTTAGCTAGGAGACTAGGGCTCTCGTGAGAAGAAATTATCACAATGCTACAACTCCAAGCACATTGAACATGCTATTCGAGTTTTGAACCTAAGCAAACCCCAATATTTTTTGGCTAAACACCTTCCGGTGCGGGGCTTTCTTCACTCTTGAACCCGTGGGAAAATTGGTCACACATTTTGGGCCTAGTCACCATAGATTTTAAGGAGATACACATGCGTATCAATACAAATGGTTGAACAGATACCCTCTAAGGCCTTATTTCAAGCTCTCCAATTATTATCAACTCTCATTGCATGGGAAAACTCTTGAAGAAAAGCCACAACAACATCATTGCCCAATTCCATGCCATTTAAGTCATGGATATCCCCACCCCATAAATTCACCTTGACTTGCACTGGGTTTTAACCAAACATCAACAAGTCTTTGAAACACCCCATGGCTTACCCCCTTCACGTAGTGAGCATGATCATGGTATTCCCTTGATTCTTGGAAATCAACCCCCAAATTCGTGTCCTTATCGACACCCATTTTCCCATAAGAATGAAATTGGATTATTCAACAATTATTGGAGCCAGATTCATTTGTCCTTGTACTAGTCCTTATTCATTGCCAGTGTTCATGGTATTAAAGAAAGAAGGCAATTGGTCCATGTGTTCTAATTTTTTTGTTTTCAATAAATTGACTATTTTAAAGACAAATTGGGTTGTGAAGGAAATGATGGACGTTGGACTACCTCTCTCTCAAACACCCATCTTCTACTGCAAGTTGTGTGTAAGGGGAGATTGATGTGGTGAATGGGAGTAAAGGCAATCGTAAAGCTATGCACCTAGAACTTACACATTCAATTAGGTATGGGATGCAATTGAACTTCTTAGTCTTCTATATTAATTTTGAACTTGCTTGAGAGGTGAGATTGGGTGTTTATTAGAGTGATGTTACAATTTTGGATAAGTGTTTACTCATTGATGTATTAAATTAATCAACTTCCAAACCAATTTCAATCATGAATATGCAATCTTCCTTGGAAATCTTTCTTTGTTCATGATTTAATTATCCCATTAAATAGCAACAATGTTCATTCACCCCCCAATCTATGCTCCACTACTTTTAAAAAATGTCATGTAGAGCCCCTACTAGGTCTCTCTTAGGATTTATTTACAGTCAAGAATTTAACTATATATATACATATACAGTTTGATAATCAAAATGCTGTTTTATCTATTCTAACAATTTACTGTTTTAATTGTGCAGGTAGCAAGGATGATCACAACATATAAACCTTTAATTTTCAAATAAACAGAATTGTCATATAAACTGCTGGAAAATACCTGTAGATAGCTAGTAGATCCACCGTTGTTGATGTCCTTGCTTGCCGTTTCTCCTTGCTTTTCCCTGCAGCCAAAAGTCCTTCCCAAGTTCTGAAACTCAACCAGCCCGAACCAGTTTTGCCACCCTGCCAACTGGCGAGGTCTCGCCGACCACCCAGCTCCAAAGGTACCCCTTTGGACCCCCGAGCCCAAACCGAGTACAAGGCCCCCAACTGTTGTATCCCCTCAAAATCTCCAACAAGAAACCCTTCTTTGCAACTTTCTCTCCCAAACTCTCCAAAAAAACTAAGCATAAGAATCCCCTTTCTCCACCCTCATTTCTCCCTTTTATCTCCATTTTCTCCAACCTCCCCCATTACTACCCCTATCTTTATCATCAATTCTATCCAACCCCCATCCACCTTCCATCTACCATTTGAGCCCTCAATTTGGACTTGGGTTAATTTGAATTAATTTAAGTTGACTTGGACAAATTTAAATATTAAATTAATTTTGCAAGGTGTTGGTTGGCCACTTCCCAACCATAACTTTTAATTCAATTGACTTTAATCCTTTTATTTAATATTTATTTATTACCTTATCCAAATTAATTTTAATTAATCTTAATGATCATTAATGGAAATATTTACCACCTTCATTAGTCAAACCTTAATTATAGTTAAATTTAATTAACATAACTCATAATTAATTAACACTTATAAACAAGTTAATATTAGCCTTAGTAGGACTAACTAATCGACATTCACACTCAATTGACATTTATTTTAATAATAATATTATTAAGAGACTTTAATCATTATGAACATTTATTTAGAACTTACAATCAAGTTAATAGCAGTCTTATCAACACTAATTAACCCTAATCATCATTATTAACTTTAATCGACATCATTTACATTGATCAACAATAGTTAATTACTAACGACCGTAATTAATATTTAGCGACACTAATTGACATTATTACTCAACAACATTTCATGCAATTCATCATATGTAGGCGAGTTATGTAAGCGTAGCTACTGCTTACATTCCTCGCGTAAGTACACTAAAAGTAATAATTCACATACATCAATCATAACCAAGGAACTTTATTATTTACCGACATATGTTTTAGTATAGTTTACTAGTTATGACCCATTAGTTTACTGAAATCCATGTTACGACAATTCATACATCAGTTATTTACGACACATACTCATCAAGGGTTTTACACACCTACAGTTAGATCTTGTTTTCACCCCTACTTCACGCTACATCTATCTACCTACCTACATCATTACTAACT
>LPNX011143180.1:153173-188849 GCA_001517045.1 Pseudotsuga menziesii
TAGTCATTTTAATTATTGTGCACAAAAATAAAAATATTTCCTAAACAATTAGCTTAAGTATTCTCCCAAAGTATTTAACCCACTTTATGTTATCCAATAAAAAGAGTTCACTTCTACTTATTTTTCTAGGAAAAAAAAATTATATTCAAGTAGGATGGAAAATACAATGCATAGGTTTCAAGGCACAAACTTCGGAAATTGTTCAACTTTATTGGATATAATCCCTCATCAACCAACTACAATAAATTGCTTTATTTCCCTAAGGGACAGTCAAATGGAACATACACACAATACTTGTCAATTGCATCTAGACAACATAGGATCCTACAACCATTCCATCACATATCACATCCATCAAATTTCATGAAGATCACAGTTCCTCAAAGACACCACGAGTCCCTCACTATACTCATCAATAAATAATTGAACAAACTCTAACAATAATGCTTCTTTAGACAAGGAGTCTAAAAATGTGTTCAAATATTTGTAGACATGAGCAAAATTGACCAACTAGAATACACCGCTAGTATCCTTTAGATGCATAGAAAGTTGATGAATATATATATGATTTGGAACTAAATATAGTCATTTATACGCTGAATAACCATATCTGAATCACCAAATACCTTTAACTGACCAATATTCCTCTCAACAACAAAATTCAATAAATAGTAAAGTGCATTAAATTCACCAACATTATTAGTCCCCGTGCTAAACTGGCATTGCCCATAAAATAGTAATTGTGTGAAAGGTAAAGAACAAATCCTATGTCGCATGTATTCCCTATCCCCATGCATTCCCCATTGAAAATTCTCCATGGAAAATCCGTTTTCATAGTTACCTCTCTAAGAATTCAACCAGGATTTAGTAGATAGGTTGGAGAGAAGTAACTAAATACATACAATGTTTGTGTAGTAATCTTGAATCTAGAAACATGTTGCTCCTCAAATAGTATCTAATTCCTTGCCAACCAAATGCCCTAGTTTATTAGATATGGAATTGCTTAGACTGTCCCAGGTTCCCTACCTTTAAACAACCCCAAGAAGTATTCCTTCAAAGAATCGATATCCCATAGGTTTCTTGGATCGAGATGGAACTTGACCTCTGAGTGAACCTGTCAATTGAAGGAAAAAGGAAAGAAAGATTTGGTCTTCCATTTCTTCATTAATACTATAAAGAATACACATACCAGGTCCTATTTTGTTTCACCGTTGTAGTCTATCCAAGTTAAAAATCACTTGTTTAGAACCAACCAAAAATGAAGAACACTTTTAGGTGGAGTTGCAACCTTTCATTAAATTTTCCTCCACCATCTAGGATCCTCTAACACTATAGAACTTAGAGAAATGTATCCAAGATTAGCAATATAATATCCCCATGACTTCTTAAATACCCAAGCAATTTCATCACTATCATCTCTAATTTCGATGTGATCCCTCTGAAGCTCATTTAGCAATCATTCCCATCTCAAATGCCATTACCTAGCTAACCCAAAATCCCATGTCTAAATCCATCCTTGTTTCCATATATCAGCATTTGAAGTATAAATGAATTTTCCCAAGGTACACATATCATGTTCTTAAAAGTGCCTAACCAAATCATCAAGGAGAAATATCCCTTCACTGCATCTCATAATAGCATAAATCCCCACTTGGGCCTAGTCACCTAAGCTCACCCTCCATGAAAAAATCCGATCAATATTTGGAAAGGATAAAGTCAAGTATTTCCACTGACTAGAAACTTTTTTATCTGACTTCCTATTCCTTCTGATTCAATCTAACACAATCCCCAAACATTTATATTTTCAATTAGGATTCTTCTCCATAAACTATCTTATGTTAAAAAGTTCTAGAGTGACTTTATTGCAAGTGCCAAATTAAATAGGAAAATGTTTTGAACTCCCCATCCACCTTGAGCCTTTCCAAGTGCATAGTGCTTTAATAACATGCTTATCCAGTCATACAATGAGAGGTAGTGAATGGTTGCATGCCTTTAGGCATTATGAACATTGTGGGTATTTTTCTTACATTAACCTTTATGCCTTCCTTGACTTGGTGACAATTTGTCACCTTGGAATTATCTCCCATACTAAAGATATACACCATCCTTCAATTCACCGAGTGTTAACTGCCTTTAACTGAATGTGAACTGATTGAACTGAACTCAACCATCAACTAATTTCTTGACCATTAGTTAGGAGTTTAACTTAATGTCTTTAGTGCTTCACAATCAATTTCATCCACACACAAACACTTTGCATAAATCAAGGAGTAGATTCCTTTATTAACTGAAGCTTGTTTTTCCACAACTGGGACTTAACTGATGTCTCTGCAATTCAAGTTCATCGGAGGTCTGACATGGGCAATTCAATTCCTTACTCTATCTTTGTGCTCATCTCATTTATCATTAATTAAATGATGCATGGTCCATATGTGTTTAATTAATTAATCATCTTTATCATATCATACTCAGAAGGATTTTTCCATACAAATGATCACATGTCACTTACCCCATGTCATATAGTCATATCCTAAATTAATTCACTCTAGGGGTAGCTAAGCCCTAGAGGAGAATTATATCACCTAGTGACCATGACTAGCAATACATCACATAACATATCCACATGACTTGATACAACAAAAGTATTAGCTTGATACAACACAAGCTCTCGACCTTGATACAACACAATATCTGAACCTTGATACAACACAAGATCCTGACCTTGATACAACACAAGATCACAGTACATGCATCTTTCATGGATAAGACTTGATACAACACAATGTCCTATCTTGATACAACACAAGCTTCCTTAAATTAATACAACATAAGTTCCTAACTTGATAGAACACAAGTCCCTTGACTTGATACAACACAAGTTTCTGAACTTGATACAACACAAGTTCCAGACTTGATATAACACAAGTATCCTGGAGAATGATTCCCGATGTTGTACATTTAATACTCCCTCTCAGCGAGTGAGACATTCTATGCCATACCAAGCTTATCTCAGAAGTGTTTGAACTTCATCAGAGATAGAGGCTTTGTCATCACATATACAATCTGCTCATCAGTAACTACGTATCGATGTATTATAATACCTTTCTGGACCATGTCTCGAATGAAGTGATACTTCATTTCTGCGTTTTGACTTGTCATGAAACACATGATTTTCAGAAATATTTATACAACTCTAGTTGTCACACATGATCACTGTAGGCTCCAGTTTTTTACCGAACAATCCTCCAACTAGATTTCTTAGCCACACTGCTTCCTTGCAAGCAGTACTAGAAGAAATGTACTCAGTCTCTGTGCTGCTCTAGGAAACTAAACCCTACTTTATGCTAGACCATGAAATCATAGAAGAACCCAAGTTGAAACAATATTGGGAAGTGCTCTTCTGATCAACAATGCTTCCACCACAATGAGAATTAGTATATCCAAGCAATAAAACTCCTCCATTGGATTCATGCATGATTCCCTAAGCAACTGTACTGTAGAGGTATCTCAAAATATGCTTACATGCAACCTAGTGTCTATGTCTAGGATCTTCCATGAACTAAGTCAAAATTCTAACAGCATATAAAATGTGGGGTGTCGAGTGTATCAGGTGCATCAACGAGCCAATCAATTGTCTATAAAGAGTGGGGTCTGCTAGATCCGTTCTAGTCTCAACCTCATGAAGTTTCCTTAAATTATAAACCATTGGAGTACTCATGAATTTTACAATCCACCATGCCAAATCTCCATAAGGTGTCTACAGTGTACTTCCCTTGAGATAGAAATATCTCGTCATTTCTCTGCCATATCTCAAGGCCTAGAAAGTAGTGCACCAGACCGAAGTCTTTCATCTTAATCTCTGAGGTAAGCTCCCTCTCACACTCAACAATCAATCTTTCATCTCCAGTGAGGAATAGAACATCAATCTTTTGACTTGTCATGAAATGCATAATTTTCAAAAATATTTATACAACTCTGGTTCTCACACTTGATAACTGTAGGATCTAGATTTTCACTGAACAATCCTCCAACAAGCTTTCTTGTCCACACTGCTTCTCTGCAAGTAGTACTAGCAGCAATGTACTTAACCTCTGCGATGCTCTAGGAGACTGAACCCTACTTTCTGCTAGACCATGAAATCATAGCATAACCACAGCTGAAACAATATCTGGAAGTGCTATTCCGATCAACAATGTTGCCACCCCAATGAGAATCAATATCTCCAAGCAATAACACTCCTCCATTGGAGGCATACCTAAGTCCATAAGCAATTGTACCACGGAGGTATCTCAAAATATGATTACCTGCAACCTAGTGTCTGTGTCTAGGATATTCTATGAACTAACTCAAAATGATAACTGGATAGAAAATGTTTGGCATCAAGTGCATCAGGTACACCGACGATACAATCAACTGTCTGTAAAGAGTGGGGTCTACTGGATCTGATCCAGTCTCGGTCTCATGAAGTTTCCTTAAATTAGAAACCATTGGAGTACTCATGGATTTAAAATCCACCATGCCAAATCTCCACAAGTTGTCTACAATGTACTTCCCTTGAGATAGAAATATCTCATCATTTCTCTGCCATATTTCAAGGCCTAGAAAGTAGTGCATCAGACCTAAGTCTTTCATTTCAAACTCTGAGGTAAGATCCCTCTTACACTCAACAATCAATCTTTCCTTTCTAGTGAGGAATAGATCATCAACACACATAACCAATATCAAGGGTTGGTTCTCCACTACTTTGAAGTACACGTTTGAATCTGCTTCAGTCTTCAAGAAACCCAGTTTATGAAGGTAGCTATCTATTATGGCATAACAAGATCGAGGATATTGTTTTAACCCATACAAATATTTCTTCAACTTTCACACATGGGATTATTTCCCATGTATTTCAAAACCCTCAAGATGCTCAATGTAAGCCTCTTCCCCAACCTCACCATTGAGGAATATAGTCTTCACATCCAAATGGTGAAGCTTCCAAACCAATACTGATGCAAGTGAAACAATAGATCTAATGGTGGTATACCTAGACATTAGAGAAAAAGGCTCCTCATAATCAATTCCCTCTTTCTTAGAAAAGCCACGTGCAATAAACCTGGATTTGTACTTTTCCACACTGCCATTTGCAACATGCTTTATCTTGTAAATCCATTTGGAAGTTACAACTTACTTCCTCTCAAGTTTGGGAACAATATCCCAAACATCATTCTTCATAATAGAATGATATTCCTCTGTCATAGCATATTTCCACACTTTCTTCTCTGCATCCTCTTCATATGATGAAGGCTCTGAGTCACTGATGTTTCCCATCAATGCAACGTACCCTGAATACCTATCAGGCTGCTTGTGCTCTATGGAAGTTCCCACTGGTGCTCCATGCTTCTCAACATATCTCAATACATCTCGACACTATGTTGACCTCCTCTTTGTAGGAGGTTCATCAACCAATTCAATCGGTTCATCAATGACATGTAGCTCTTCATGCTTTGTTGGATTCTCCCTCTAAACATCAGAAGGGGAAGAATCGTCATCATGATCCTTTGAAATAGGAGCCTCAACCTACTCTGTCTTTGGATCACATTCAAGCTCTTTTGACCACATGAATGTTGGCTCCTCATGAAAACTCACATCCCAACTAACCTAAACATGTCTCTCACCATGTAGATATATTCTGAATGCCTTGGAGGTCTCATTATATACCACAAAAGTTCCCTTCTTTCCAGAAGGTTCCATCTTGGTTCTATTTTCTTTTGGAATGTGAATATACATAGGACATCCAAAAATCCAAAGATGTGATATGTCTGGTTTCTCACCAGTAAACACTTCTTCATGTGTTTTCTCATCAAGAGTTGCATGCAAAATTCTGTTATGTATGTACACTTTGTACTAGTGGCTTATTCCTACAAATAAGAAGATAGATCCTAATCATGTAACATGTCTTTTGCAACCTCACAAACAATTATGTTCTTTCTCTTTGCAACCCCATTCTGTTGTGGGTTGTAAGGAACTGTTAATTGTCTACATATCCCTGCATCGCCACAAAACTCATTTAAAGCATTTGATTCAAATTCTCCACCATTACTAGACATTAGGGCACAAATATGCCTATTTGTCTGATTCTCAACTAAGGCTTTAAATTCTTGAAATTTACTGAATGTTTCACTTTGGGTTTTCATGAAGTAAATATAGGCCTTACGGGAGAAATTATCAATGAATAAAACATAGTAAAGATGTCCACTTAAGGGAAGAATATGCCATGGGTCCACAAACATCTGAGTGCACTAAATCTAAAATTCCTTTAGATCTAGTATGGCTTCTAAGAAAATTCTTTTTAACATTCTTTCCTAAATCACAACCCCGACAAATAGTATCATGCATAAAATTAAAACTACACATACCTTTCACCATTCGCTGCAAACCGGGGAGTGCTTTGAAGTGAAGGTGTCCAAGCCTCCTATGCCACAACTTGCATGGGATGATAATATGATGTGTCATGGCCGAAATATACTTTCTTGGGAACTTGTAAAGTCCTCCCTCTCGAACTCCAATAACAATAGCAGTATCAATGTTCTGGTTCTTCGTCCACAAGTATGCTTGATTCTCCATGAAGATGACTCGGAAGCCCTTATCTTCAAGAACAAAAACAAAGAGTAGGTTCTTATTTAATCCAGGGACATAAATAATGTCCTCCACATGTAGTTTGTCTCCCGATCTCAGCTGGAAGGATGTGGATCCAACTCCTTGGATCGAATATGTGGAGTTGTCTCCCATTTCTACCATGCATGGAAACTATTTCTCTTTTATGTGGGAGATTGCGCCCTTAGACCCTGACATGTGCTTGGAAGCACCACTGTCAATCAACCATGTATCTTCTCCCATGATGAGATATCAATACAACGTAGAGACGAGGTAATACTCTGTCCTTGTCACTTTCTCTTCGAGTACATCTTCTTTCAGATCATGGTATTCCCTCGATTCTTGGAAATCAACTCCCAAATTTCAATAATCGACACCCATTTTCCTAGAAGAATGAAATTGGATTATTCAATAATTATTGGGGTTAGAGTCATTTGTCCTAGTACTAGTCCTTATTGATTTCCAGTGTTCATCGTATTAAAGAAAGAAGGAAATTGGTGCATGCGTTCTAATTTTTGTGCTCCCAATAAATTGACTATTTGAAGGCAAATTGGGTTGCGAAGGAAATGATGGATGTTGGACTACCTCTCTCTCTCACAAACATCTTCTACTCCAAGTTGTGTGTAAGGGGAGATTTATGCGGTGAATGGGAGTAAAGGCAATCGTAAATCTCTGCACCTAGAACTTACACATTCAATTAAGTATGGGATGCGATTGAACTTCTCAGTTTTCTATATTAATTTTGAACTTGCTTGAGATGTAATATTTGGTTGTTTAGTAGAGTGATGTTTCAATTTTGGATAAGTGTTTACTCATTGATGTATTAAATTAATCAGCTTCCAAACCAATTCCAATCATGAATATGCAATCTTCCTTGGAAATCTTTATTTATTCATGATTTAATGATCCCATTAAATAACAACAATGTTCATTCATCCCCCCAATCTATGCTCCACTACTTTTAAAAAATGTCATTCGAGAAAGCTTTCTTTAACTAGATTTCAACTACTTTTAAAAAAATTTATTCCATAAAGCTTGCTCTAACTAGATTTCAATACAATACATAACTGGGCACAAAGTGGTCAAGAAAGGCCTTGGTGTTTAGTTCTTGGGGCATCATTACATTTGTTAGCAAAGCATGGATGTATGCTCACATTGGACAACTAAGCTCAACATTTCGCTTCAGACACATCCTCACATTTTCATTCTAATAAATGTGAAATTTAGTGCTACCAAGTTTCAAAATGTGTCCACATCCAATCATTTAATAGTCGGTATTGACATTTCAAGTAGGAAATAACAATCCAAACATAAGGACTTTAAATTGAATGATTTTTTCATAATGGGTTACACGCACATCATGAGCATACTTCATTTCTATTGCTCAATAATTGTACTATTGGACCTGGACACACCTTTAAACACAATAAATGTTCTCTTCCATTTTACGAATGCTTATAGCAATTCATTTATGAATTTCCAAATTGTTGTCATTTGGAATCTATTTTTTGAAGCATCAAGAACAATGTCATTTCTCTTAATAGAAATATATGTAATAAAACCAATTAGAAAGGTTAAACCATAATAAAAGTATGGGTTTGTTCACGGTGCATATTAATTTGTAAGTGGAATTGATCTTAGTTTCTATTATGGAAACAAAGAGTTTCTTAGATTTACACTAAATGTTAGACTTCAACATATATTTCTAGATAAGTTGAACTCATGACATAAGAATACGACCATATTCTAGAAGATTGTAATGATTTGCTACCTTGATTTCAAGGATTACAAGACTACATATATTAAATTTTTCTAGTTTGACTTAATGTTTTTTTTATCATCATCAAACTACTAATACTATCTCCTTCTTCTCATAAAACTTGTTCGTTTAGTATTACCAGAAAATAAAAGAATTAGTTGGTTGTTGAGTTAAAAACTAGTCTTATTGGTTGGTGTTGGTGATCTCACCTAGATGTTTGAATATAACATTGTTGATTGTTGTAAAGCTAGTAAAGTATCAAGCTCCACATCTAGTAAAACCTTTTGTAATGATCATAACCAATATTTGTGAAATCAAGAAGAATGGGAGAGACCCTACTCATCATTGGTATATGAAGAACTAGAGTGCCTAGTAGACCTTATGATAACATCCATAAGAGATATTTCTGGAGGTGGTAGGACAAAGTAATAGATCCTCGATATTTATGTTTCTTCTAATAAAAAAAGGAAAAAAAATTGTCATTTCCCTTGATTAAAGATTATGCTTTGATTTGATTGTATATTATGCAGATAATAGACTACGCAGATTGCAAAAATTGCTCTTATGCCACTTGAACATAGCTCCAAAATCCAGTGAAAAGCCAAGTGAATACATGGGAATATGTGAAACACTAAAGGTAGTACTAGGTATGTGGAACATAGAAGGCGATGCATATAGGATACATGGTGACAAGATAGGATAACCTGAAGTTATATAGAGGTATACATGAAGAGTGACTATGTCAAATGCATGTGAATATGAGTATTACTAAATGTGAATTGAAGTGAAACTAATACTAAAATCAACCGTAGCATTAGTTCACTTCATAAATTTATGTGGTAATACAATATAGAAGGCATACTCAAAACATTTGATTTCATGAAAATAAAAGCTATTGATATAAATTTGCCTTAGTTTGAGTCCAAATAAGAGAAGAAAACACTTGATTTGTGAATATATAGCCGGGAACAACTATGATTTATAGGAGGAATTGGTAGTGACTTGGAGCTATGGTTTTTGAATACTCCATGAACGACAAGGTACAACTAGTTGACTACTTTGAGGATTCACTCTCGAAGGAACATATTTCTCCTTACCTCCCTTATTGAAGGACTTTGTGGAATCCCTTAGCACCGTGGGGGGATTATTGGATGGTAAACCCTCATTTATTGATAGCTTTGGTTTGGGGATTACGAAAAACAATGTCACCTTGTCAAATCCTAATTTAATTGTTTATGGTTTCATGGGTACAAAGGATTAGGTAGGCCCTTTTGAAAGTACTAGAAGGGATAACACAAAACCAATGACAAAGTAACTAAAAGGGAAAGGAGTTCGTGATCCACCAACTTTAAAGTCTCCCGAAGTTACTCCTGGGAGATGACACTGTACAACAACTACAGAGTTAGGACTTAGTTTCGATGGATCCTCCTTTGGATTTGTAGGTGAGGTTTAGCACTTAATATTTTTGTAGTTTATTCCCTAATACTATGTCTCAATTAGGGAGAAAGAAGCATATAGTTCTTTACTCGTGAGATAGTGGTACTTCTTTAGTGGTGGTGGGGACATTAGTGTGAGGCATATCATGGATTTGAAGGGTTGAAAACTCGTGGATAAGTTATATGGGAAAAGGGTTTCTATGGCTTCGTTGAATGTTTGGATTCAATAAGAATGGTCTCTAGTGGTGGGATATGGTCCTATTGTTCATTTTCTGGGAAGGGTTTGTTGGTTTTACTTTTAGAGTTATGGAGGATGCACTTTGGATTATTAAAACCTATTGGTTCATTGAAAAGAGTGTCTCAACACTCAAGTGGTGGAACCCCCTATTTGATTCTCGAGAAGAGTTTGTTGGCGGTATATCAATTTGGGTTAAGTTGTGGTAGTTTCCCCTTGAGTTTTGGACTAATTGATGTTTAAAGGACATTGATGAAACTATGGACATAGAGGAACACTGGATGATATATTTCATAATAGTCTTCACGATCATTGGCTCACATTTAGGTTCTATGAATCAATGTAGTTGTTGGTCGAGGATAGGTCATGTACTTAGCCATTGGTTTAATGTAATGTACCATTTCAATGTGTTCAGTTTCATCAATATGGCGATGTCCTAGTTGATCATGAGAAGTCATTTTAGAAGAAATCATTGAGGCCTAAAACAATTGAGGTGGAGGAGGGGATGAAATGTACACAAGAGGGGTTTCAGGTACTTCATAGGAATGTCATGGCACATAATGATTCAATTGGTCTACCATATAATGAGATCCAAGGTGTTCATGGAAGTGATATTATTAGGTATCTTCCACAAGATTTTGTGGTGGGTGACATTTTGATTCTTTTGATTGAGGAAGATCGACAACATAAGGGTAGGTCGAAGAAGAAGGGCAAAATCGACGGTAACCTTGAGTTTGCATCGACACAAAGGGAGATTTTGGGGTCTGATGGTTTAGCTAGTGCAAAATACAACAAATAATCAAGTAAGCATACTATTCATAATACCCTTTTTTCTATTTTTACTCCACTCAACACTTCATTTGAGGATTCTTGTCAACCCACTAGTGATTCTAGTCAACCTATTTCTATAGATTCCGAAGACTCCATTCTTCATCCACCTTGTGAGATGGAGGTGATGAAAATTTCAGTATGGGCTTGCCAACAAACTATGACACTATATTGCATAATGCCATTCCTCCTAATTCCTTGTTTAGTGATCACAATATGACCATACATAGATGAATTTATTATCATCTACGACCTAGAATTTCTTCCAAATAATTTGGGGTATTTGGGGGGGTTGGGATTTCATAATTATTTGGAGCTAGGTACTTATAGGCTAGGCCAAAAGTTCACACTCAAACATGTAGAAGAGAAGTGGTTAGGGAAGTTTGTCATTGTAGGTAGAGACTACTATTTGGGATTCTTATAGCAAGAACAACCCCTTGGGTGGGTTCCTAATGAAGTTCATGTTTGTCAATATAAGGGGCCTATGAGGGAAGGATAAAACAATAGCCCTCAAATTACTTTTGGAAGTGGATAAGATTGACATTTTGTTGATATAAGAGACAATATGGAAAGGGAATCCCTTGGTTGTTGATCTTAAGAAATTTGTTTGGTTAGGACTTCATTGCTTTGTATTCATAGGGTTTTTCGAGTGGATTCATTACCCTATTGTCCATAGTAAAATTCTAGACCACACAATGACCCTTAACAACTTGTATGGTCCCTTCAAAGTTAATCAAGTTTTATGGGGTAGTTTGTTTTATTTGCATTGATTTAAGGTGGAATTTTTTTTTACTGGTGAGGATTTGAACTTGACCTTAAATCGTGAATAAATCTAGGGCACTTATGCTAGGGAAGATTGACATGGGTATTTGAACTTGACATTAAATCATGAAAAAATGAGGGGAACTTATGCCATGGAAAATTGACTTAATTCATATTTTGTTGATAAGTTTGAAGTGGTAGGTTGGGTAGATGTGGATCCTACGAAATTTGGATGATGTAGAGTAACAATCGATTTGATTTTGATAGGGTTTCCAAAAGACTCAATCATTTCCTTGTACATAACAATCTTTTTCAACAAGTGTAGAGGTATTAGACATGGATAGGCAATATTTAGTGCTCGGATCACTTTTCAGTGTTTTTTGAATTTGGAATCAGCAAGGACAAACCTGGTGCACCATTCTTGTACAAACCATGTTGGTCTTCTAAGGTGTAACTTCAAAAAATAGTTAAGACAACTTAAAAGAGCATTGATTCGGCAATAGAAGATAGTATGTATTCTCAGTTTGCTCATTCATTGAGGTGTCTTAAAGATAATGTGATAGTGTGGGAATTAGGATGCACGGGATTGGATTACCAACCTTGAGAAGGAGATAAAAAAGTTATTAATTGACTTGGACAATGGATGGCAGATCAAGTGTTGGGCACTATTGACTTTGCCTGGAGATCATAACACTAATTATTTTCAAAAGTTTTCTAAATAGAGGAAGAATCATAATACTATTTGGGAGTTCAAAGACAAGGATGGTATTATGTTAAATGTACAACATCAAGATTCATTCTATAGGAGACTTGTGTTGTATCAAGTATGGAACTTGTGTGGTATCAAGTTCAGAAACTTGTGTTGTATAAAGTTAAGGGACTTGTGTTGTATCAAGTCAGGAACTTATGGTGTATTAGGTTAAGGAAGCTTGTGTTGTATCACGCTAGGACATTGTGTTGTATCAAGTCATATTCATGAAATATTCATGTATTGTGATCTTGTGTTGTATCAAGACCATATAGCTTGTGTTGTATTAAGATAGGAATTGTGTTGTATAAAGTCATGTGGATATGCTATGTGATGTATTGCTAGTCATGGTCACTAGGTGCTATAAGTCTCCTCTAGGTATTAGCTACCCCTAGAGTGAATTACTTTAACATATGACTATATGAACCAGGGTAATACATATGATCATTAGTATGGAACAATCCTTCTAAGTATCATATGATAAAGATGATTAATTAATTAAACACATATAAACCGTGCATAATTTAATTAATGATAAATGAGACGAGCACATTTTTTTTTCAATGTGGTTCACGCGCCGGCTTGATCGACGGGCTACGTCCACGGAAATAAATCAGGCGGGCCCACCCGAAGGGGCCTCACACCTTCAGCACACTTTATGCCTAACCCCAATAGCGTCAATGAGGATTGAACCCGTGACCTCTATGCCGAGAGGCCTAGCGACGGGTGCTCAACCAATTGAGCTAAATCTTGGGGCTAAATGAGATGAGCACATAGATAGAGTAAGGATTCGAATTTCCCATTTCATACCTCCACTAAACTCAAATTGCATAGAAATCTATTAAGTCTCAATTGCGGAAAAACATGTTTCAGTTAATTCAGGAATATTTTCCTTGATTTATGCAAAGTATTTGTTTGTGGATGACATTGATTGTGAAGCACTAAGGACATTCAGTTAAACTCCTAACTAATGGTCAAGTAGTTATTTGATGATTGAGTTCAGTTCAATAAGTTCGCATTCAGTTAAAGGCAGTTAACACTCAGTGAATTGAAGGAGGGTGCATATTTTCTGTATGGGAGAGAATTTTGAGGTGACAACTTGTCACCAAGTTAAGGAAGGCGCAAATGTTTAATGTATGAACAGTGTCCATAGTGTTCATAGTACCTAAAGGCATGCAACCATTTAGTAACTCTCATTGTATGACTAAATAATCTTGCTATTAAAGTATTATGCACTTGGCAAGGCTGAGACAATGTTTCGAGTGATCTCTATTCTCTAGTGCTTCTTTGATATCTCTTATCAGGAAATCTACTCTAGTGTTGTAAATCATTCTCTGCAATTATCTATCATACTCAAAGGATTTTTGGGTTTTTCATCCTGCGGATTTGGAGGGTTTTCCCAAGGTACATCTTGTGTCTTATGGATTGAATGATTTGTGTGTTTGAATTGTTTATGAGATCTACATAGATTGGATTTGATTATCAAAAGTTTCAAAGTTCAAGAATCTTTCATTATTTCTCAAACAATGTCATGATATCGGAAAAAGGACATGCAAGAGATTAGTTTTGTGCAAACATTCCAAACCTACGCAGATCTTGAAGGATTGAGCAAAGAGCTTGAAGTAATGGAATCAATATATGTCTGAGTGGAATATTGACTAGAAGGCACATCAAACTTCAACACTTGGAAGGTGAGGGTGATCAACATTATTGAAGAGCATGATCTTGATTATTTTGTGACCATTGTGATTGAAGAGTCCACTACAAATGCATGAAGAATCAACTACACGAAGAATCAAGCAAAGGAAAAGATGATCATATATGACTTCATGAAGGACAACCTCATGTCTGTGATCACACCATTGAAGACGAAAAAATGAGTGTGTTGACACACTCACAAATATTTATGAGAAGAAGGAACCTACTCAAAAGAGGGATTTGAAGTACAAGTTGTGCAACATGAAGATGGAAAGAGATGAGACCGTAGCTTTATTCATCACAAATATTTCACAAGAGAAGGATTAACTTGCAAACATCAGTGTGGAGACAGATGAGGATGACCTTCTTCAAACCGCCATCGAAGGACTCCCCTCCTCATGGGAGACCTTTCTTGTTGCGATAAATGGAAGATAAGAGAATCCCAACTTTGAAATATTGTGGCATGATTGCATCCAAGAAGAAGGGTGCATCCAGAACAAGGTTGTGAGCACTAAGGAGGAGAATCTCTCCCTCATGGAGAATCCCTCCCTCATTCGCTCCCAAGAAGTTCTTTCGTGCAAAGAAGAAAGAGATTGATAAATGTTTTGAAAAATCAAATATTCTAAGATATTATTGTCAAAATCCAGGACACTTTACACGGGATTTTGGTACGAGGAGAAGAAAAGAAGGAAGATTTCATGCTTCCGTCATGGTAGAAGAAACTTCCAAAAAATATGTACCTGAAGAGAAAGAGACAAGGATGGAGTATTACCTCGTTTCTACTTTGTCTGGATCTCTCATCATGGGAGAAGATACATGGATGATTGACAATGGTGCTTCCAGGCACATGTCAAGGTTCAAGGGCGCAATCTCCAACATAAAAGAGAAATAGTTTGCATGCATGCTAGAATTGGGAGACAACTGCACATATTCAATCCAAGGAGTTGGATCCGCATCCTTCCATCTGAGCTTAGGAGACACACTACATGTGCAGGAAATTATTTATGTCCCTATATTAAAGAAGAACCTACTCTCTGTTTATGTTCTTGAAGATAAGGGCTTTTGAGTCATCTTCATGGAGAATCAAGCATACATGTGGTCGAAGAACCAAAACATTGATATTGCTACTGTTATTGGATTTCGAGAAGAAGGACTTTACAAGGTCCAAGTAAAGTATATTTCATCCATGACACATAATATTATCAGCCCATGCGAGTTGTGGCATAGAAGGCTTGGACACCTTCACTTCAAAACACTCCCTGGTTTGTAGTGAATGGTGAAAGGTATGCCTAGTTTTAATTTTGTGCACGGTACTATTTGTCGAGGTTTTGATTTAGGAAATAATGTTAAAAATAAGTTTCCTAGAAGCCATACTAGATCTAAAGGAATTTTAGATTTAGTGCACTTAGATGTATGTGGACCCATGTCACCCCCTTCCCTCAGTGGACATCTTTACTATGTTTTACTCATTCATAATTTATCCTGTAAGGCCTGGATTTACTTCATGAAATCCAAAAGTAAAACCTTCAATAAATTTCAAGAATTTAAAGCCTTAGTTAAGAATCAAACAAGTAGGCATATACATGCCCTAAGGTCTGGTAATGGTGGATAATTTGAATCAAATGATTTTAATGAGTTTTGTAGTGATGCAAGGATATGTAGACAATTAATAGTTCCTTACAACCCACAACAGAATGGGGTTGCAAAGAGAAAGAGCAAAATTATTTATGAGGTTGCCAAAGCTATGTTAAATGATCAGGATTTATCTTCTTATTTGTGGGAATAAGCCACTAGTACAACATTGTACATACAAAACATAAGTCTACATGCACCTCTTGATGAGAAAACACAAGAATAGGTGTTCATTGGAGAGAAACCAGACATATCACATCTTCAGATTTTTGGATGTCTTGTGCATATTCACGTTCCAAAAGAAAAGAGAACCAAGATGGAACCTTCTGGAAAGAAGGGAACCTTTGTGGTATACAATGAGACCTCCAAGGAATTCATAATATCTGTACCTAGTGAGAGACATGTTGAGGTTAGTTGGGATGTGAATTTCCATGAGGAGAAAACATTCAAGTGGTCAAAAGAGCTTGAATGTGATCCAGTGACAGAGGAGGCTGAGGCTCCTATTTCAGAAGATCATGATGATGATTCTTCCCCTTCTGATGTTTAGAGAGAGAATCCAATAAAGCATGTAGAGCTACCTATGATTGATGAACCAGTTGAACTGGTTGATGAACCTCCTATAAAGAGGATGTCAGCATGGTGTCGAGATGCATTGAGAGATGTTGAGAAGCATGGAGCACCAGTGGACTCTTCTAGAGAGCACAAGCATCCTGATAGGTATCTAGTATATGTTTTATTGATGAGCAACATCAGTGACTCAGAGCCTTCATCATATGAAGAGGACGTAGAGAAGCAAGTGTGGAAATATGTTATGACATAGTAATATCATTCTATTTTGAAGAATGATGTTTCAGATATTGCTCCCAAACCTGAGAGGAAGTCATTTTTAACTTCCAGATGGCTTTACAAAACAAAGCATGTTGCAGATGGCAGGGTGGAAAAGTACAAATCCAGGTTTGTTTCCTGTGGATTTTCTAAGAAAGAGAGTATTGATTATGAGGAGACGTTTTCTCTAATGGCCAGGTGTACCACCATTAGATATATTATTTCACTTGCATCAATATTGGGATGGAAGCTTCACCATATGAATGTGAATACTTCCTTCCTCAATGGTGAGGTTCAGGAAGAGGTTTACATTGAGCATCCCGAGGGTTTTTAAATACATGGGAAGTAGTCCCAGGTGTGCAAGATGAAGAAAGCTCTGTATGGGTTAAAACAAGATCCTCGAGCTTGGTACACTAGTACATATGGCTCAAAAGTTCCAAGAAATATTGCCACGAATAAGTTGAAATGGTAATTTTTCATGAATAAATTGATACATATTTTGAAAAGAAATTGTTATGGCCATCGATCATCATCGCTACTACGATGTACATGACTATTTGTCTCTATAGAGATGAAAGTTCATCTCTATTGCGATGAAGACATACGTTCGTCTCTCTAGCGATGTAACCTTAAACAATTACAAATCAACGATCATCACAATAACAGTCATAAAGTTGGATGACAAGAAGAAAAAATTCGATTGTGGGATAACTACAGTTTTCAAGTCATTAATGTTTCCTTTAGAAGTGGCAAGCATCTAGAAGTATCTGAAAATAGATACTATGGTTATTTAGAAGATATAATTGTGTGTCACTTTAATTCCTTTTAAATAGTTATGTTTAAGGTCAAATGGTACATGCTACAAATTAATGAACGTGATCCTGAAAGAACTGTTATTGAGCATGTCTATGGATTTTCCATGGTTAATACAAGGGCACTTGAACTGGGTACATAGACTTATGTTCTTCCAAGTCAATGTGAGCAGGTCTTTTACTCAAAGGTTCCAAGTAAAGCAGGTTGGTCATACATTGTTAGATATGATCCAAGAGGAAGATCGGTCAAGTATAATCCAGAGGAAGAAGACAATGTGTAAGAAGAAGGTGATGCATATCAGGATCAGTTGGCTGACCCAAATGTGTCAGATGAAGAATCTAATCAAGAATTTGATCATCCAAATGACGTAGCAGATGATTTTGTACTCGATAATGGTATTGATGATGAAGATATAACCAAAAAAGACATTGATGATGATGTTGATATGATCGATCCTTTCAACGATAGCGATTCTCGACCAGATGATGATACATATGAAGAAGATGATGATGATGATATTGATTATGAGTCATGATTATCGATGTTATAATCCTCAACATCATCAATGTTATAATCATCATCATGCTCATCCTCATTAGAATATCACAACCATCATTATATTCATCGTTATGATCATCAATGGTATCATAATCATCATCATCATCAATGGTATCATCATAATCATCATCATCTTCATCCTCGCCATATTCCTCATTAGCATCATCATCATCATCATCATCGTCGTCGTCGTCATCGTCATCGTCATCTTCTTGATGATGATGATGATAATGATAACAATGATTTTCATGATCATGATCATGATCAAGATGGTGGCGATGGTGATGATGATGATGATCAATATGTTGGTGATGGTGATGATGGTGATGATCAAGATGGTGGTGATGGTGATGATGATGATGATCATAAGTATTGATGTCATCAGTTTCATCATCATTGACATTTGCATTAAATTTTTAATAAAGTACCATTATCCCAAACAAACATCTCTCATCTTAAGTTTAACCTGGTTGTTCTGCTACCTTGCCTCCATGTTGCTAGAATAAGTCCTTGGCTTTATCCTTTCCTGAAGAGGTGTAGGAGACTTATTGAATTCAAGGAAAGGTAAATAAATCACGTTAAAAAAAAACATTAAAATAATAATAAACATTAAAGTAATAATAAACATTCAAATATTAATAAACATTAAAAATAATAAACATTTAAAAAAAGAACAAACATTTAAAACTATCCATCTTACCTCCCCTTTGTGGCGGAAAAGAAAATATACATCTTTCACTTACCTCACCCACGAACTAGGCCTGAGGTCGCAGAGGAGGCTCCAAGGTTGCAAAGGACGTTTTTCACATACCTCACCCACGAACTAGGCCCGAGGTCGCAGAGGAGGTTCCAAGGTTGTAGAGGAGGCAACTCTTGTTCGTTCAGCTAACCCCTTCCCTGACACAACCAGAAAGCTAGCTCTTGAGCATGATGAACCCCTTAAGTTGCACTAGACATAGATGAATTTCTTGTTTGACTCAATTTTTATAGTACAGGTTCTTCCTACAGGCCTCTTTTTATTGGGTGGGCATCGGGCTTCAACTCAATTTTAATGGTATCCACCCCCTTCATCTCCAAAATTTGTGCAGAGGGACATTGACAGATTGAGATAGAGACCCATAAGCAAATGTGAAGGTCACTAAGGCATGAGGAAAAGCATAGGCTAAGGTAGCTTCAGGACCAGGATCTAGTATAAGTATATTTTTTTCCTCCAGAGATGTCTTCGGTAAGTCAACTTCTTTCATTTAATCCATTAACTCATTTTCTAGTCAGGATTTTATTGATAGATACAGTCAATAAATTAAAATTAGGTTTTTATTGATAGATACATTCTTGGTTTGCTCCTATCTTCCCTCCACCGATTGATTAGGATGTATGTTTTTATAGAAAACATACTTCACCTACTTCCTATAAACCCTACTACTACATACCCTAAAAATTAACCCCGCTTATTAAAATGACTAACAGTTGTATACACCCATTCCCCATGACCATGGATTGTGGTTCCAAGATTTATATTTACATGTTTACTAAAAGAGTAAGCTCCACGCATATATGTGGGCCTTAAGCTATATCCTTCTCTGTACACCATGCATGCTAACCCAACCTCCTCTTCTTCAACTTCTTCTAAGCCTTCAATAACAACTTGTTAAACTACTATTCGTTCACCCCCATCAGAAGAAAGTTCCCGTTGCATACCAAGACCCTGAAGTAACTCATCCCTCCTCCTTAAGGATCAACTCCACATCTCATCCTTGGTTGTATGCCTTAGTTGATGTACCTTATCTACAAGAAATCCTTCCCCTTTGTTATCCATGTCTGAAAGAGTATCCAACAGATTTCCAGCCCTTGAACCAATCTCACTTTCTCTAGAAACACCTTCTAGTGCATGGAAGATACGTAATTCATCCTTCATCAATGCACTGTTGCATGGAAATATGTCCCCCAGCAAGGCCCCTCAACATGGATAAAATCACAGGTACTAATGGAAATTTTACGCCATGCATCCATTATGGGGAAGACTTAAAGTCACCTCTCTCAATGACAACAAATACTCCTTTTAAGTGTTGACTTACCCCTCTTGCAATGCCTTTTTTAATGGTCATATCTTTTAGCTTCTCATCAAATGAATTTATCTTGATTGATTCTGAAACCTTGACAAAGTTCTCAATTGCAAGCCTTTGTTCAACTACTTTCTTAGCTAAACTTTCATCTTTCATATTTTCTTGGTGCATCTTTTGTAACTCATCAAATTCATCCCAATCCTTCAAATAAGGATTGAAGTGCTCAACAAGAACTTCCATGGTTGCTTTTTCTCCATAGGTCAAGTATGGAAAAATACGTGCCACCATCTCCTTGTTACACTATTGTTTATTAGACATTTTAGGACCAGAAGGATGACTTAGCCTCTCTAAAAACATCAAAACTAGTTTTGCAGCTTTCTCACCAGCAGCATTACAGTCATATGACATGGTTAAGACACTCTCTGTGATCCCAATTCCAGTTTCATTATCTTCCATTACTAGACTTTCAACAATCATGAGAATTCCTTCAACAGGTTCAACGAAATCTACAGAAAATTCCCTCCTAGCTGTCTGCAAGAGCAACGCCAATGCACCTAGGTGCAACAATGCCTTTCTATTATCTCGTATCTTACAGCAGTATAAGAGAATCTTGAGCACTAAGACCAACTCCTCTTGATTAGATTTTAATTCATCATCCTTCAAGTGTTGAACCATGCTCAAAATAAGATTTAAACCACCACATTCTGTCATTGCACTAACAATTGCAAATTCAACTTCTGGATCCTGGGTTTCCTCCCTATCCTCCTCCAATTCTTTAGTCACCATCCCAATGGCTTCTCCATCAAGTCCCTAGAGTATGTATGTCATTGTCATTGGTGGGAAATCCCTATTGGGCACTGCTCCTAAAGCAGATAAAACTCCAGTAGCAGTTGCACTATTTGTAGCCTAACTGTGTGACTTTCTCCAAACCTGTTCATAAACTTGAGCAATGTTGAGATCCAGAGAGATGATGTTACCAGCTACTAGTGGCTTCAATATACCCAATAAATCCAACTGGTGACAAATTTTATTTTTAACATTGCACATAAATGGACCAATTTCTGCACTCGAATACGAATTTTTAGTCATTGAACCCTTGATGAACTCTTCTTGTGTGTGAGCTTTGCTCAAAATCAAAAAGTAAACTCGCTCAGGCTTCAACGGGCATATTATATTGCATATTTGCTCCAAAATAAATAACGATGACCTCCCCTTTCTCTCCCGGCCATGACTTTGTAGACCTGGTATGCATGCCCCTATGAAATGACACTTGTTCTTATTACTGTCATGTAGAAGAGAATCCAGTAGCTCTCTTAAGAGGCGATTGCAGTCATTGATTAGCTTCATCTTTTTTACAATCAGACATCTTATCACTATAAGTGCCTCCAATGCTTGAGATAGCAGTCCATCTCGCATGAATCTCGAACGTATGTTGGGAACCTCCAGGAACTTGCTAAGGAGCTCAATCAATATATGCAGTATAAATCCCTGTGATATGTCAATGTGGAAGCTTTGCTCCTATTCCTCTATTAAGACCACCTCATATGTTATTAACCTGCATATTGTAGTTAAGAATCCCTTTACTGTCAAATACAACCGTGCATCTTCATACTCTGCCATCTTGAAGAGAAACTCAAACAATTTTGCAACACTTTCACCTGTAGATTGTGCTGCAGGGAGCAAAGTCATCAGCAAGTTGATGAATCTAGACCACCTTGCTGAAATCTGACCACACGGCACACTAATTAAGCCACACATCTCTAATCATATATACTGGTAACATGCACTCAAAACTAACTTAGATACCCAGGAACTCTGTTCAAATGCTGAGAACTCATTGGTAATAGACACCTTACAAGCCCGCCTTTTCCGTCTAAGAACATACTTGAGTGCAAGCTAATCAACTCTCTTAGAATCCCTATGAGATTTTTGAACTGAAACTTTAGTATATTGTAACACTTTGTATTGCCTCCTCACAAAGTCCGAATACGAGGAACCATTTTCCCATTCACCACAATTTAATAACTGAACATCCTGCCTTCTCTCATCCCGTTCTGAATCCTTTTCAGATAAACCATGTTGGGATTTACTAACCTTGGAACTATACTTTGAACTATAAAACCTAGCCTTCTTACTAACCTTGGAACTATACTTTGAAACCTATATATATTACCTCATTGGAAAAATATTTATCTCAGCCCTTGGATCCTATGCTACAGCTTTTGTGGGACCTAAACCTCATACTTATTGAATTTAATCGGCCATATTACAAACTGTACCATCTATGCGTCGGAGCCTAAGCGAAGCCGAAGCACTGTAGGTTATTTGAACCGTACGGTAAGTAACTATAAGAAGTTAATAGAAACTAAAGTATATCTAAGCTAATAACAAGACTGTACTTAAGGGATGGGGTTCTTGAATGTAAATATTTGGTACAAGGGGATGGGGTTCCTAGCATGCCATCCATCTATACTAATGTTCTTCTACGTCTCCTCTGGGTCCAATGACTATTTTCCATCTACTCACTGACTCAATGCTCCTAGGTTTCAGGAAAATCCACGTGGAAATATTTCGTGGAACTTTTGAGCCATATGTACTAGTAGGTTTATGCATATCAAATTGGAAGGAATGGGAGCCATTGGAATGCATAATGAGTGTTTTCCAAGCCATTCATTCAAAAATAGGAAAACTACTCTACATTGGTAAGGATCCTACATGGTTAAAGAAGGAAGGTATTTTCTTTTACAAATATGAATACATTCTTCCGACAATGATTTGGATCAAGTGGATATATCAAAGAGATTCCTTTACCTTCTCTCAGCTTATTGGAATGGCCAAGTGTATATGATTCTTCAGTAAGTTCATTTCGTTACAAGTTATTTTCAGAAATGCAACTTGGAATGAAGGAAAAAGGTGGCATCCATGCACGTAGTGGCATTTTCATGCCATTCTCTATATTTGTTCATCTTTTTGGGAAGGACGAGTCAATTAGGCAAACTGGTAAAATGTATTCTACTTCAAAACCTTCTCATGAGCTACTCACAATTTTGTTTTTCACCGAGTGGGATAGAAGACTACATGACCAAAGTGGAGAAGAAATAAAGTGCAGATTGAGTCATGATACCTAGTATTTCAAGTATGCATTTTCAATACTATTTACTTTTAATTGTATCATGCTTCTTCATTTTTAGAGGCTAGAAGAGGAAAAGGAGTTTCATACCAAAGAAACAAATCATACGATGATACACTAAATATTTTCATTTGATTCTTTCAGGCACTGGATTTCAAGATAGATACTATATATCTCATTTAAATTATGTAGATGGAGACATGTTCGACAAATGGGGAAATGGGTTTGGGTTCCAAATGAACAGGATGACGAGGATGAAACACATTCTCCAATAGTTTTCCTCGATGTTTTGAAAAATGGTGAATTATTTACTAACAATGTCAATGGAGGAGGAATAGACACTATTTGAAGTTAGAGAACAATTGGAGCTACAAGAAGATTTTGACCATTATGTATTTATACACAATGGTAAAATGGTGAGAATGTAAAGTTGATTATCTTGATTTTAATGTGTAGACCCAAGAATACCAAGTTATTGGAATGTAAGACCTTTTGTATAGACAAAATAATTCTAATTTATTTTATTGTATTTTGTAGGTGGGGAAACAACGAGGACATACTGTGCAATGCAAAGATTGTGTCAAACCTTCCACCATTGAAATTAGGGAATGATAAAGATTTCCATAATGAAATTATAACATGTATAATTAGTCCACATTATAAGGACATTCCCCAAACGCAATGGACATCCTGTTTTGCAATCTTAGTATTGTTTTTGCTTATATCATTTGAGAAGCAATACTTGTCCATATCACTCAAGACCTGGATTTTTCTAGGGTTTTGACATGGTAGTCATATCCTTAGTTGTGGTTAATCCTTTGTTGCTTTTCATAATGTATGCTAAATGGGAAATTTATGTGTCTTCAATCAAGTGAAGTAGTTATTGTTGAAATTCAATTTAGTGGATATAATAAACTTTCTAAAAAACTGGGTTTTGACATAGCAGACATATTCTTAGTTTTGATTACCGCATTGTTGGCTTTCATAATATATGCCAAATAGGAAATTTAGGCATCATCAATGGTTTACTGATGACCCCCGAGATCATGCATATGTTTATTTGAAGCTTGAGCAGACAACTTTCCTGCCTGCCATTAGGTAGTGGTTAGTTATGAAGAACACAGGAAGCAATCAATGACTTGAGATTTAGTTTGAAAACTATGATTAATATTTGCTAACACTAACTGTGCATTACTGTCAAAGAGTAAAATTAAATAGAACTAATATGGCGGTTGTGTCATTGTAAATATTTTTTTATTGTAAATTCCATTTGTGATTTTAGGATGAATGTTCCATAAATATATAGGAGTGCTTTGTGACTAATAAACTCCTTATGATCCCCTTTGATCAAGTAACATAGAAAAACAAAACAAGGCATGTTTATGGGGTTAATCTAGACATGAGTATACTTCTTGAAAATTTGTTATGTCATGATAGTTTCAAAGGTTGAAGGCTTTGTAACAATCCATACATAAAATTCCGCGTTACTAGGATTCCAATGGACATCACCTAGAATCATATTGGATCATGCATCTAGACCTATTCACTCTCACTAGTTAAGCTAACACTTTTGCAATGGTGGTCAATAATGTATTTTTCTTAGACATCAGCGAAACACTGAGCTTAGAAATAATGGATAAATATTTAAACTAATTCTAAACTTAGTGTTTTGATGATGGTGGTAAATAATGGAAAAGCTCGGTGTTTTGCTTATGATCAATGTATTTGAAGACATAATGAGAGAAGTGAGCAGCTAAGGAACCACTATCTTTACGTCTTCTGAAAAGTGGAACGCATTTGAAGACAACCAGGTGATGTGAGGAACGGTAACAATATTCAACGTTTGTAATTTTTATAAGTGTATAGTTAGCTCATTATCTCCGATTATAATCTATAGTTCTTTGTTGGAATCTCACTAATTATTTTCTTTGTAGAATGAGAAGTAATTATAATTTTACGCAGATCTGAAGTGGTTAAGTATTTAAGTTTGGATATTCAGGACTAGATCTTGTAGAGATACCCCCCTCGGTTCACAGAAGCACTAATACAGAAATGAGATAAATCATGTTGGTGACAGGGGAACCTTTTGTAAACTGTCCATTTGGGATCCCTCATATTTCTCAAGGGACAATCAAAGTGATAACACTACCACTACCTTAAAATAATAGCTACCAAACCCATCATCATAGGAATTCAATGCAGTTCAAATTCATGAACCTTTTATTGTCCTTATTAAGAGAAAAGTTAGACATAATATATTTTAGCCACAAGAGTATAGTTGGGTCAGTGAAAGTTAGGTAGTTCTCTACCCCCCACCAAGGTTTGATTCCTCAAAGAAGTGATCAACACACTCCCATGAGGTGGGAATTTGAACTAAGTACATTCATGTTATTTAGAATCTCTATAATTCGATAGGGTCTTGACCACCTCATGTTTCGTTTCCTAGATGAGTCCAAAATTAGTTATCATGTTGTAAATTATAGGTCTTGGTGTACCAAGAGTAGTGAGGTGCTATACAACCCAGTATGGGGGAGATGTTACACTACCAATAGTGAGAGACAGGGTGAGAGACCTACTCAATACATTTTTGACCCTTTCACTCAATCCATTAACATATCATCCTAATCTAGGGTAATTTGGACAAGGTCTCATTATTTGGGGGGATGTTCCAAAATTTTCATATTTTTCATACTTTTTGGTTTGCTATAAAATACTAAATATCTAAGCTTATTTGTTGTTGAGATAAAAAATTGTCTCGTTTGGGCCTTACATCCAAAATTATTGAGCTCGGAAGAATAATATGGGTTTTCTATTATGGAGGTGCAGCAAGAAGATAGTTGACAAAAATCTCAAAGATCCTTTTTCACCTTCAACTGCTTCACCGACACCATCTACTTAACAGTCCACAATGTCATACAATGGATATTATTTGAAGGTCCCAAGGACAACAAAAACATCTATATTTGAATTTTGGTTAGCTGCTAAGTCAGATAATGGAATCACACAGGTTGAGTATTGTCCAATTTCCAATGATATAAAGCCTTGTTGATGGGAAATCCTCCCAATACGGGATCCTGAAGCTCCCCAATTTTGAGTGGTTTTCTAATATAGAGTGTCTCTCCTTTGGTCTCTCTCTTGTTGAGAAATTGTATTTATCTAGGATATACCAGCTAAGTTATGTTAATCATACAAGGGTATGTTATTAGTTATTATTAATTCCAATATCGTGTTTGTAAATGGAGATATGCAATGAACCATATAACATAATGTGGTGTTGTGAATGCGGGTTTGGAAGTGTGAACTGCCCCAATGCCAAACTAGAATTTCACTATTACATGTGAGTAGGGCCTGCCCCCTCCTTAAGGGTATGCAGCAATGGACTAATGCTCCCTTTTATTTTTTTTGTTTGAGGAATAAATTTGTCTTCATATTAGAGTCAAAAGATTATGTGATATAACAAAAACTATTTTATTCATCGAAATTTTTTGGGTGAATGTTGATCGAACAAATTGGAGAGAAAGGTTATATAATTAAGTTTTGATTGGGTGAAGAATGAACTGCTCAAATGAACTAGTCAAATATGTGAGCAATAGGTCATAAATGATGTGTTTATTTTGTCATGAATCTGGTGGCTCAACATTTATAGATGGTTGTAAGGGTGTAGCTTACAATCATGGATTTTTTCTATTTTAAAACTCAACATCTACTATGTTATGACTTTTAGGACAAGATCATGTCAACAACCATCGATTGATTGTGCACTTCATATGAATAAATATAAATTAAGATATCCACCACCTAAAGAACAATGTAAGTGGTGAATGAGATCGTAGATTGTATCTTGTAGGGTGGATTGTAATTTTAAAAGTTTATGGATTTATTGGTTTGCAATTTCAAAGACATAATTTAATTTTTGCAACATTGTTAATATATAGAAATGTAGCAAAAACAATATATTTTTCAATTTTTTGCTTTTCTCCTTCAAAACCTTAAAACCATATGCTGCATTGTAGGAAACACTTCTTCTGGGAACATTTTGTCATCAATGAATTCCTGGAAACCTCATTATCAGTTGTATTTATGTCTGTATACCATATGCATTTCCTTTTATTTGAATAAAATGACGGTGATGGTTCGGATCCATTGTCTTTGAATGATATACTTCTTGCACAGTATAGCTATATTGTGTCTGCCTATTGTTCATGTATATTATTCAAATAATTTTGTTTACTATCAGAAAAAATATTTATGTTTGTGAATGTTCTCTATCCTAGACACTTATATTTTCCATTTCCCTATTCTTCTACCTCTGATTATACCAATTGAATTTTCTAATAGCAGGTTTCTTAGCCTTTGATCCATAAGATACGTTGGATAAGCCTGCAATGCATATCTAATTTCTAAGTGATAGACAATTCTGCTAAGAACTATCATTTTCGAACAATATTATCAATTAAGATGTGCTTGGCATAGTTCCTCTTGCAACTAGGAACATCTCAAATACTCCATGAGAACTATCTATTTCCACCTGATGAGAGTGTAACATAAGATAATGTTCAAGCATAAACATTATGAGACTGATAAAGAAGATGCTACCACAGAAGCTATTTATTGCTTAAGCTTAATAACTGCTATGATAAAAAAAAAGATTGAGGACATAAAAAAGGTAATGTCTACTTGAGAATTCTAAATTGTACTGCAATGGATAATATCGACATATATATTCTTGGAAATTTAACATGATTTGTTGAGATGATTTTTGAAATATGTTCTAGACAATGACCTTAGAAAATCATTGGAGATCATTGACTTAGTGAAAGAGTATTTTTTTTCAAGTGCCAAACAGCTGGAGGTAATCTTCAAATCGCACTTAACATACATTTTGTTGCTGCTGGTTATTAATTTTGCTAATGACAATCTCTTCTAGAATAAAAAACTGAGCTAGGTCCCCAAAAAAATTTCTAAGATTGGGTTTCAAATGTGTAAAGAAAAGTAGCGACAAGGTTGCCGAGAATGGTTAAGTTGAAATTTTTTCTTTAAATTGAATGGAGATTTATGTCATACCAATAACAAAGCTTGTTTTTGTGCATAATTTATTTGTCAATGGATGTGGAAGAGCATGGTAAGTTAATATAGTAGCATCAAATAACTTATGGTACAGCCCTATTATTTTTTAGTCTTTGGTTATGTGTAGTGTTGGTTTGTTGTCTTTTTTAGTCTTGCAATCTATTTATATTACAAAAATCCTGTTTTTCAAATGTCATGATTGATTCCAGTGCATTTCTTTTTTATGTGTATATGCAGGTCATAATAACTGTCACACAAGACATCTTGCCAAGATTTTGATCCACTTGATAAGGTTCCTGCAGGATGCAGTTGCTGCAACACCTGGGATTTTAGAGTTTATTCAAAGGCCATAAATGCAACA
Source organism: Pseudotsuga menziesii (assembly GCA_001517045.1). Taxonomy (NCBI): domain Eukaryota; kingdom Viridiplantae; phylum Streptophyta; class Pinopsida; order Pinales; family Pinaceae; genus Pseudotsuga; species Pseudotsuga menziesii. The sequence goes on from LPNX011143180.1 coordinate 181,728, forward strand.
CACTTCTCTTGGGTAAGCAGATGATTTGGAAAAATGTCCGCAACCTGTTGACAAATCCTGACAACCAGTTTGAAAATTCCCATTGGACTGATAAAATTCCCTCATGCCTCAAACATATGCACATAGGTCCAGACAAATGCCCACAAAAAATGTACAAAAGGTTGAAAAATTTTCGTAGGCAACCATAACAATAGATGAAGTAAAATGCAAAAAGAAATTAGCTAAAATGTGATTGCAGAAATCTACATTTGTGAATGGTTGATGTTTTGATTTTTTGTAAGTAAGATGGTGATCCTTATATTAACAGTAGAAAGAAAATTACAATCATAAACCCTTAGGCATGATCGAAGCCACAATATTTAACCATCCCATCCCATTTTAAAAAGCAAAAGGTCACCCCAAAAATCCCAATAGTATCCACCTTCATAGTCGGGTATACAAAAATAAATCCACTTTTCTTGAAACAGTACAATGTCTGCATATTACTAAAACCATAAGAAACTTCAAATTTGAAAACATCGTGTAGGCCAATGTTGACACAGAGAATACTAGAGAACCTAGGAACTTGATTGATCATTTCTTGACATAAGGAAGATCTGTATTTCCATCCCGATTAGACTTCTCCTCCAAAGACTGTGTGGTTGGCATCAAAGGCAGAGCTGGTGGAATCAACACCCCGAACCTCTTTAGAAGCAGGTTGACCTTGAAATTCAACTACTTAATGTCAACCGTAACAGCATCACGCCAATGGTCTCTCTGACCTGCTTGATCTTCCTTTGCATCCTTGTCCCAAGCAGTGTGGCCAATAAGATTCTTCATGACCCTGAACAAATCCATTGTCTTCTCATATTGACTCGCTCTGCCAACCGAATGACCTGGGTAGAGAATACATTCCTCCACCTTTCGGTATTCCTCTTGCAGAAGCTCCTTATAGAATTCATCCCACAACTGCCTCTCAGAGTCTTTGAACGTTGTTGAATCTCACCAGAGAGCTCGATCTCATACATGCGGGCTTCCCATAACGCCTTTCGTTGTGATCCTGTACCCCTCCTAGATTCATTGACCTCATAACTGGCCATGCGTTTCCCATTCCCTTTTCGGCCTTCCATCCTCGTACTCAGCAACTTTACCAAGATAAACACCTTCCTTATTCCTAAGAATATGCTAATAGAAAACACACAGTTCAAGCAGTTAGTGTTACAACTACCCGCATAGCCCGTCATCCTAAATAATAACTTCCCCATCAAAAGCCTCATTGCATCACCAAGAACCATAATGCTTCCAGTACAGTCCTTGGTTCGAGCCTCATAATTCTTACACAAAGCTCCAATATTACCAATTCGGTCCTTCATGCTACTAATATTTCGAAAAGATGGTAAGTGAGTGTTGGCATTGGGTGAAATTAAATACAACTGGCTATTCACATGGCCTCTCACCCTTTCACTTTTAAACCACGTGCCCATATTAGATTTATGGGTCCGACATACGTCTCGTCCAACTCGTCTAATGATTGCCCTGAATGTCTTGGGTTGTGAGATTTTCACAGTTGTCATGTCCGTCACCTCATCCCACTCCTAAGCTTTGACACCTAGACGGGCTTCTGTACCCCAGTTTGCTAGTTCATCGACTACCTTATTCCCTTGCCGACGAATACCCTTGGAGTATCTTGAGAACACATTATAGCTAGCACACAGCTTTAGAGAAGCTAGTACAATTTTTGTTGTGAATTATATATATATATATATATTAAATACATAGAGAACGTCGCTATAGCGACAAACGTAGACTTGGGTGTTCAATTTCTACGACAATAATTTGTGGCTAAAGCAACGCTCATCTGTCCCTTGATTGGAAAATTTGTCGGTATGTATGTTGCTATACCAACGTACTCTTGTTGTTATAGCGACACACTGGCGTCTCTATAACGACAGCAGACCGTCACTCTAGCAATGAAAATGGACTTAGAAGTTTCTTATTTGTAACATGCGTTCGTGACTATAGCGACGGATTGACGTTGTTATTTCGATGAGAATATGTTGCTTTAGCGACTCATATAGGTTTTTGAAGCAAAGGCCACACTTACCATGTGTCATCTCTATAATGTCGCTATATCGATGGAAATTTTGAAGTGTGGCTACTGCGACAATAATTTTTCCATTAAAATATGGGTTCGTATTTGTCGCTATAGCGACACAATAGTGTGGGTATAGTGATGATTTTCCGTGGGAAAAATGTTCACATGTACTAGTGCTATGCTAGAATAGATAGATACTTTCAGAAACTAGGTTTCTCAAAGAGTGAAGAATATTCAAACTTGTACCTCAAAGTAGTAAAGAACCAACCCTTTATACGTTGATGATCTATTCCTCATTGGAGAGGAAAGATTGATTGTTGAGTGTGAGAGGGAGCTTACCTCAGAGATTAAGATGAAAGACTTCGGTCTAATGCACTACTTTCTAGGCCTTGAGATATGGCAGAGAAATGATGAGATATTTCTATCTCAAGGGAAGTACACTGTAGACACCTTGTGGAGATTTGGCATGGTGGGTTGTAAATTCATGAGTACTCCAATCGTTTATAATTTAAGGAAACTTCATGAGGTTGAGACTGGAACGGATCCAATAGACCCCACTCTTTACAGACAGTTGATTGGCTCGTTGATGTACCTAATACACTAGACGCCAAACATTTTATATGCTGTTATAATTTTGACTTAGTTCATGGAAGATCCTAGACACAGACACTAGGTTGCAGGTAAGCATATTTTGAGATACCTCTGCAGTACAGTTGCTTAGGGACTCATGTATGAATCCAATGGTGGAGTTTTATTGCTTGGATATACTAATTCTCATTTGGGTGGAAGCATTGTTGATCGAAAGAGCACTTCCAAATATTGTTTCAACTTGGGTTCTTCTATGATTTCATGGTCTAGCATAAAGTAGGGTTTAGTTTCCTAGAGCACCACAGAGACTGAGTACATTTCTTCTAGTACTTATTGCAGAGAAGCAGCGTGGCGAAAAAATCTAGTTGGAGGATTGTTCAGTGAAAAACTGGGGCCTACAGTGATCATGTGTGACAACCAGAGTTGTATAAAGATTTCCAAAAATCATGTGTTTCATGACAAGTCAAAACGCAGAAATGAAGTATCACTTCATTCGAGACATGGTTCAGAAAGGTATTGTAATTTGTAAAACTTTAGTACATAGTTACTAATGAGGAGATTACAGATGTGATGCAACAACCTCTATCTATGAAAAAGTTCAAACACTTCCGAGATAAGCTTGGTATGGCATAGAATGTCTCCCTCGCTGAGAGGGAGTGTTAAATACACAACATCGGGAGTCATTCTCCAGGAGACTTGTGTTGTATCAAGTCTGGGACTTGTGTTGTATCAACTTTAGAAACTTGTGGTGTATCAAGTTAAGGGACTTGTGTTGTATGAAGTCATGAACTTATGTTGTATTAATTTACGGAAGCTTGTGTTGTATTAAGCTATGACATTGTGTTGTATCAAGTCCTATCCATGAAATATGCATGTACTGTGATATTGTGTTGTATCAAGATCAGGATCTTGTGTTGTATCAAGGTCAGGATCTTGTGTTGTATCAAGTCTTGGATCTTGTGTTATATCAAGTTTGAGATCTTGTGTTGTATCAAGGTTGAAATCTTGTGTTGTATCAAGATTGGTCTTTTGTTGTATCAATTCATGTGGATATGCTATGTGATGTATTAATAGTCATAGTCACTAGGTGACATAAGTCTCCTCTAGGGATTGACTACCCCTAGAGTGAATTACTTTAGGATATGACTATATGACCCATGGTAATACATGTGATCATTTGTATGGAACAATCCTTCTAAGTATGATATGATAAAGAGTATTAATTAATTAAACACGTATGGACCATGCATAATTTAATTAATGATAAATGAGATGACCACAGAGATAGAGTAAGGATTCGAATTTCCCATGTCATACCTCTAGTGAACTCGAATTGCAGAGACATCAGTTAAGTTTTGGTTGTGGAAAAACAAGTTTTAGTTAATAAAGGAATATACTCCTTGATTTATGCAAAGTGTTTGTTTGTGGATGACACTTATTGTGAAGCACTAAAGACATTCAGTTGAACTCCTAACTAATGGTCAAAAGTTAGTTGATGATTGAGTTCAGTTCAATTAGTTCACATTTAGTTAAAGGCAATTAACACTCAGTGAATTAAAGGAGGGTGCATATCTTCAGTATGGGAGAGAATTCCGAGGTGACAACCTGTCACCAAGTCAAGGAATGCTAAAAAGTTAATGTATGAACAGTTTTCACAGTTCCCACAGTTTTCACAGTGCCTAAAGGAATGCAACCATTCGATATCTCTCATTGTATGACTGAATAAGTAGTGAAGGGATATTTCTCCCTGATGATTTGGTTAGGCACTTTTAAGAACATGATATATGTACCTTGGACAAATTCATTAATACTTCAAATATTGTTTTATGGAAACAAGGATGGCTTTAGGAATGGGATTTGAGATGGGAATTATTTCTACACAAGCTTCAGAGGGATCACATCGAAATTAGAGATGATAGTGATGAAATTTCTTGGGTATTTAAGAAGTCCTGGGGATATTATATTCTTAATATGGGATACATTTCTCTAAGTTCTATAGTGTTAGAGGATCCTAGATGGCGGGGGGAAATTTAATGAAAGGTTACAACTCCACCTAAAAGTATCTTCATTTTTTGTTGGTTCTAAACAAGTGTTTTTTAACTTGGATAGACTACAACGGTGAAACAAAATAGGACCCGATATGTGTATTCTTTATAGGATTAATGAAGAAATGGATGATCAAATATTTCTTTATTTTTTCCTTCAATCAACAGGTTTAGTCAGAGTTAAAGTGCCATCTTGATCCAAGAAACCTATGGGATAAAGATTCTTTGAAGGACTATTTCCTGGGGTTGTTTAATGGTAGGGAACCTAAGACATTCTAAGAAATTCCATATCTAATCAACTAGGGAATTTGTGTGGCAAGGAATGAGATATTGTTTGAGGAGAAACATGTTTCTACATTCAAGATTACTACACAAACATTGATTGTCTTTACTTACTTCTATATGCCTATCTACTAAATCTCGGTTGAATTCTTAGAGAGGTAACTATGAAAAAGTATTTTCCATGGATATTTTTCAATGGGGAATGCATGGAGATAGGGAATACATGTGGCATAGTATTTGTTCTTTAACTTTCACACAATTACTATTTTATGGGTAAGGTCAGTTTAGGCCGGGGACTAATAATGTTGGTGAATTTAATGCATTTTACTCTTTATTGAATTTTGTTGTTGAGAAGAATATTGGTTAGTTGCAGGTATTTGGTGATTCGGATATGGTTATTCAACGTATAAATGACAAGATTTAGGTCCACATCATAGGTATTCATCAACTTGCTATGCATCTAAAGGATACTAGTGGTGTATTCTAGTTGGTCAATTTTGCTCATGTCTACAAAGATTTGAACACATTTTTAGACTCCTTGTCTAAAGAAGCATTATCGTTAGAGGTTGGTCAATTATTTATTTATGAGTATAGTGAGGGGCTCATGGTCTCTTTGAGTACCTATGAACTTCATGAAATTTGATGGATGTGATATGTGATGGAATGGTTGTAGGATCCTATGTTGTCTAGATGCAATTGATAAGTATCGTGTGTATGTTCCATTTTACTGTCCCTTAGGGAAATAAAGAAATTTATTGTAGTTGGTTGATGAGGGATTATATCCAATAAAATTGAACAATTTCTGAAGTTTGTGCCTTGACACCTATGGATTGTATTTTCCATCCTACTTGAATATAAAAAAAAATTCCTAGAAAAATAAGTAGTAGTGAACTCCTTTTTTTGGATAACATAACGTGGTTTAAATATTTCGGGAGAAAACTTAGGCTAATTTTTTAGGAAATATTTTGATTTTTGTGCACAATAATTAAAATGATTGCAAGCTTAATACATTAGTTCCTGCTATGGACGAGAATAATAAGGGTCCATTCTAGGGTTAAACACAAGATATAATTATTTTATACATATCTAAGGGGCACTTCATTCTTGTTAATAATTTCAAAAAAAATAAAGTTAAATATATATGCTATGGAATGGAGACATGGGTCTATGAAACCTTATTTGCTGCTAAAAATATAGATCATTTTGAGGTCGCGAGTGAACTAGTGGATTTTAGGGTGGAACCTTTAGTGGATCAAGATATTTTTGAATATTCACTTTCATGGCCCCTAACAGATGCAAAGGTGGTGGAGACAACAAATTCACCTTGGGTTTTCACTAAAGGGTTTGATTGGATAACATAATGTGGTTGAAAATATTTTGGGAAAAAATTAGGCTACTTGTTTATTAATTTTTGTGCAAAATATATTTAAAATGACGACAAGATTAATATATTGATTCTTGCTACGGAAGGGATAATAACAGTCCATTCTAGGGTTAAACAAAATATGGAATTCTTCTATACATATCCAAGGGCCACTTCATTCTTGTTAATAATTGCAGGAAAATACAATTAAGTATATATGCTACATAATGGAGACATGGGGTCTACGGAAACATTATATCTATTGTTGAAAATCCAAATCATTTTGAGGTCATAGATAAACTACTGGATTTTAGGGAGGAATTTTTAGCGAGTTAGGATATTTTTGAAAATCCACTTTCACGGCCCCAAACATATGTAAGGTGGTCGAGACAACGAATTCACCTAGTATTTTCAATATAAATGCTCATGGGCGTTTACATCAACCAATTACATAACTTATGCTTTTTCCATCAAAAGTGTCTATAGGCAATGTAACATGTGAGGTTTTCAAAGACACTTCTTTCAAAGGAGTGAAAGGACAAGAGATTATTTGTGTTTAAGTGACTTATTCTGGTGTGAATAGTTTGCAGTAGGATGGAAGTTATGGAAAATTGGTGTTTTCTTCCCTTGAAATTTATTCTAAATGACGTGTTATATCACCCTAGATTTACAACAAGATACCCTTTTAATATTAGGATGTCAAAGGTTTTGACAGAGCCATCCTCCATAGTATTCTTAGAGCCATATTTTCAAGGAGAAGGAATTCTGGG
>LPNX011143234.1:2330-17628 GCA_001517045.1 Pseudotsuga menziesii
ACCATTACATATCCTACATTAAGCCTTTCTCCACCATAATGAGTTGTAGTATCTGTAGATTCAACCCTTCCTAGTCCAATAACTTGACCATTAATTAGGAGGTTAACATAGTCCCTCTTATCAAAATTGTATTTTCCATTGTGACTCCTCCCAATTTCTGTAAGACATTTGAATTGTAGTTTGTAATTAGAGTTAAACCATATGAAGTGTATGTTCAAAAAGGTAATATAGTTGCCATAATTCAAAACAATAGGGTAGCCCTTTTGTATGCCATGAAACATTGTTCCCCTACATCTTGTGCACGCTAGAAAAAGGGAATTTACATATAAATTACATAAAATATATATGAAGAGATAACAATAAGAGTTCCAAGAAGCATTAGATAATGACAGATATCAACTTAGATAAAACCACCAAATTCATATTTGACTTTGGACATAGCACTTATATTATTGATGTATGTGTATGAATGTAATGGAAATCTAGCTACAGTTAGCTTCCATTCTTAAAACGTTGCACGATAAATGAAAATTAATGTGTGTTAGTTTTCATACTGTAGTTTTCCATCTAACAGAACCACATTGTCATCAATCACATTACACCATTATGGAAATCTAGTTGGTGTTAGTTTCCATTCATAAAACATTGCATGGTGACTAAAAGTTAATCTATGTTAGTTTTCATAAGGTAGTTTGTCATCTAACACACCCACATTGTCATCAAATACATTACACCATAATGAAAATCTAGTGGAGTTAGCTTCCTTCTAACAACATGGCATGGTGAGTGAAACCTAAGCTGCAATAGATTTCATAAGGAAGGTTTTCATCTAACACAACTAAATTGTCATCAATCACATTGCACCACGATGTAAATATAAATGGGGTTAGTTTTCGTTCTTAAAACATTGCACAGTTAGTGAAAGCTAAAATGTGTTACTTTTCATGAGGTAGTTTTTCATCTAACACAACCACATTGTCATCAATCACATTGCACCATGATGGAAATCTAGCTTGAGTTGGCTTTCGTTCTTAAAACATTGCACTGTGAGTGAAAGGTGATGTGTGTTAGTTTTCATAAGGTAGCTTTCTATATAAAACAACCACATTATCATCAAATATATCACACCATGATGGAATTATAGCTGGAGTTAGTTTTACTTTTAACAACATGGCATGATGAGATAAAATTAATGTATGTTAGCTTTCATAAGGTAGTTTTTCATCTACCACAACCACATTTTCATCAATCACATTGCACCGCAATGGAGATCTACTTGGAGGTAGCTTTCGTCCTTAAATCATTGCACGGTGAGTGAAATCTAATGTGTGTTAGCTTTCATAATGTAGTTTTCCATCTAGCACAACCACATTGTCATCAATCACAATTCAACATGATGGAAATCTATTTAGAGTTACCTTTCATTCTTAAGACATTGCACGGTGAGTAAAAGCTAATTTGTTAGCTGTCATAAGTTAGTTTTCCATCTAACACATCCACATTGTCCTACATTATACCATGATGGAAATTTAGCTGAAATTAGCTTTCCTTCTAACAACATGTCATGATGAGTGAAAGCTAATGTGTGTTAGTTCATTGCACCATGATGGAAAGTTAGCTGGAGTTAGCTTTTGTTCTTAAAACATTGCATGTTGACTGAAAGTTAATGTGTGTTAGTTTTCATAAAATAGTTTTCTATCTAAAACAAACACATTGTTATCAAATACATAACAAGATGATGAAAATCTAGCTATAATTAACTTAACTTTTAACAACGTGTTAGTTGTCGTTCTTAAAGCATTGTATGATGAGTGAAAGAAAATGTTTGTTAGCTCATTACACCAAGATAGAAATCTAGCTCGAGTTAGATTTTGTTTTTAAAACATTGCACAGTGAGTGAAAGTTAATATGTGTTAGAATTCATAAGGTAGTTTTCTATTTAAAAGAGTCACATTGTCATCAAATACATAACACCATGACAGAAATCTAGTTGAAGTTAGCTTTATTTCTTAAATCATTGCACGATGAGTGAAATCTAATGTGTTAGCTTTCATAATGTAGTTTCCATCTAACACAACCACGTTGTCATCAATCACAATGCACCATGATGGAAATGTAGTTGGTTAGATTTCATAAGATAGTTTTCTATCTAACACAACCAAATTTTCATCAAATACATTACACCATGATGAAAATCTAGTTGGAGTTAGTTTTCTTCCTAACAACATGGCACGATGAGTGAAAGCTCATGTGTGTTAGCTCATTACACCATGATAAAAATCTAGCTCGAATTAGTTTTCTATCTAACACAACCACATTGTCACATTGCACCGTGAGGAAAATCTAGTTGGAGTTAGATTTCAACCTTAAATCGTTGTACGGTGAGTGAAATCTAATGTATGTTATCTTTCATAATGTAGTTTTCCATTTAGCAAAACCACTTTGTCATCAATCAATATGCACTATGTTGGAAATATAGCTAGAGTTAGCTTTCGTTCTTAAAACGTTGCATGGTGAGTAATAGCTAATGTGTGTTAGCTTTCGTAAGGTAGTTTTTCATCTAACATAGCCACACTGTCATCAAATATATTACACCATGATGCAAATATAACTAGAGTTAGCTTTCCTTCTAACAACATGGCATAATGAATGAAAGCTAATGTGTGTTAGCTTTCATAAGGTATTTTTTCATCTAACACAACCACATTGTCATCGATCACATTGATCTGTGATGGAAATATAACTGGAGTTAGCTTTCATCCTTAAATTATTGCACGGTGAGTGAAATATAATGTGTGTTAGCTTTTATAATGTAGTTTTCCATCTAGCACAACCACATTGTCATCAATTACAATGCACCATGATGGAAATCTAGCTAGAGTTAGCTTTCGTTCTTAAAACATTGCACGGTGAGTAAAGCTAATATATGTTAACTTTCATAATGTAGTTTTCTATCTAAAACGGTCATATTGTTATCAAATACATTACACCATGATAAAAATCTTGCTAGAGTTAGCTTTCCTTCTAATAACATGACACTATAAGGGAAAGCTTATGTGTGTTACCTCATTACACCATGATGGAAATCTAGCTGGAGTTAACTTTCTTTTCAACAACATGGCACGATGAGTGAAAGTTAATGTGTGTAATCTTTCATAAGGTAGTTTTCCATGGAACATAACCAAATTATCATCAATCACATTGCACCGTGTTGGAAATCTAGTTGGAGTTAGTTTTTATACTTAAATCATTGCACGATGAGTAAAATATAATGTGTGTAAGCTTTCATAGTGTGGTTGTCCATCTAGCACAACCACATTGTCATCAATCACAATGCACCATGATGGAAATTTAGTTGGAGTTAGCTTTCGTTCTTAAAACATTGCATGATGAGTAAAATTAATGTCTGTTAGCTTTCATAAGGTAGTTTTCCATCAAACACAGCTACATTGTCATCAAATACATTACACCATGATGGAAATCTAGTTGGAGTTATCTTTCTTTCTAACAACATGGCACTGTAAGGGAAAGCTTATGTATGTTAGCTCATTACACCATGATGAAAATCTAGTTGGAGTTAGCTTTCTTTTTTAACAACGTGGCACAATGAGTGAAAGCGAATGTGTGTTAGCTTTCATAAAGTAGTTTTCCATGTAACACAACCACATTGTCATCAATCACATTGCGCCATGTTGAAAATATAGCTGAAGTTAGATTTCATCCTTAAATCGTTACACGATGAGTGAAATCTAATGTGTCTAGGCTTTCATAGTGCAGTTTTCCATCTATCACAACCACATTATCATCAATCACAATGCACCATGATGGAAATCTAGCTAAAGATAGATTTTGTTCTTAAAACATTGAACGATCAGTAAAACTAATGTCTGTTAGCTTTCTGTTGCAGCTGCAACAATTTCCCAAAATTCTAAAAAAATTTAGGACCCTCCTTTGCTTGGTTTAGTTTGATTTTCTGCTTGAAATTAGTTTCAGAAAGGCTTTGCTCATGCTTGGAGTGAGCTACCCGTTTTTTTGATTCCCCCTCTGATGCCTTAAGTAATCCACTTTTGATCAAGTTCTATCGCCGCCCTTAAGTGCATTTGAAAACATGTTGGAATCGGAACATGTTTTGTTTTGATTCTCCGTCGTTGCGAACGGATCTTTCGTTTGGTCTTCCGCCGTTGCGGATGGAACTTTGGTTTTTGCCTTTGAATTTCCTTCTGATCCGTCGGCTACCATGTTTGGTTTTGCATCGGGGCAATTGTAACTTCTTTTCCGCCGTTACGGATGGGTTTTCACTTTCTTTTCGATTCATGTGTTTCGGCTATATTTTGGCTTTGCAGTGGAGCCTTTTACCATCTTTTTCTTCCACCGTTGCGGATGGATTTCCGTTTTGACTTCGATATCTTTCCCGGTTTCGTTATTTTACTTCGGCGGATGTGGCATTGGAAATTTTTATCTTTTTCTCTCCGTCGTTGCGGCTGCTAAAGCTCTTACCTCTCCGATCTAAAAGTTTTTCGATTTCGACTTAGGACCCGCCGTTGCGGGTAAAGGTACGCTTTAAAGTTCCGACATGGCGGGTGGGAAAAGGGCTAGCCTTTCCGACGTAAAGTCGTTTTGGTTCCGATTCGAGCTTCACGGATGGATTTTTGTTATGAATCTCCGCCGTTGCGGAAGAGTTTGAGCTTTCATCCTCCGATTCGAAAACCTTCCGACGTCCGATTTTCTGATTTTGTTTTTCCGCCACGCGGGTCTCCGCGGCTGGGTCTACGTTTTTCCCGTCTGTCGTTGCGGAAGGGAGATTACTTCCAGCCTCCGATGCGAAAGCTCGCCGATGTCCGATATTTTCCCCTCGCACGTGCGATCAAATATATATACGGGGACGGTGTATTGTTTTTTATTGTCTTTTTTTTTGTTGAGCGTTGTCGCCATCGAGCTGTCGTTCTCTTGAGGCAGCGAAGGTCCCCGCTGTCGGCGTACCTACATCCAGGTGGCAGCTGTGGAAGCATCGAACCGTCATCAACCCACCTTAATCGCCGTCCATGACAGGTAGATTTTACTCACCTTCTCCCGTTCCGTTGAGACATTTGATAAGGTTTTATGCAGTCAGTTTTGGTTGCGGTAGTTTGTTTTCCTCGGTTGTGTTCCTATTCTATTATTTGTCGCGCCTATATAGGTGGGGGAGGTTTTTAATCTCGACTGTTAGCATGGGCGTTTTGACCCACGGAGTATTTTTTCTGCCCGCGGCCGTTGGTGTGCACCTTTGCGCATAGTGAGTGGGGGTTTGGTGCAGGCGGCCGTTATCGCCGCTTGCACCAAGCTTCCCTGTGTGGGATGATTGGTTTGCATGGGGAGGTTATGTGGTTTTTCTGTAAGCATTGGTGGGTTTCCCCTTTGTGTTGAGGTTTTCATATCATGCACATCTTTGAACCCCAGCCATTTTACCTATGCGGTCCTGTGCAAACCATTTTAGTGCTCGGCTTCGAACCTGGGTCGGGGGAGGAGGTTTATCATGACGCGTAGTTATCTTCCGTATTATGTGTAGGGGTTTGTTTGTTTGTTTGTTTGTTTTAATTGAACGTGCCATAGAAGCTATCACTTTCGAATAGCAGGCGGTTCATTGTGCCATGCCACGCACTGTTTTTTGTGTTTTTGAACCCGAGCCAGTGGGGGAAAGAGTGATGTATCCTCGCATTTAGTCTGCTGACCATTAGATTGAGCCTGTAGTCCATTGTAATGTGTCGTTGTAAAAAATCACCTGGGCTTCGTCCCTTGTCTTTCCCGTGCAGCGAAAGGACCATGGCATGCATAGAAAGCAGAAATGGGTGGCCTATTGATGTAGATTTCCTTGTCATCTTGAATGTAGCTGATATAATTGTTCATTATCATATAGCAGTAGTAGATTGCTATTTTTACTATATGTGACATATTTGCATCATGCTAAATATAGACAAGGTCATTAAATGCTGCACTTTGGTTGTAACAGTTCAGATTAGTTAGGCCATTTTAGGCTATCCATGCATACATTTATCTCTCTAACAAATTGCTATCATAATACACATTGAAGAAGTGAAACGCTACACACTGTCATCTAAATATCTGCACCTTGAATTTCTCAATGTTACAATGTTATATGGCAGGAAGAATTCGAATCCACCATGTCCAAGAGGCAGAAGAGGAAGGCCCCTGCGGTTGAAGAAGGGATAGAAGTAGAGGTGGTCATGAAGACCGAATACATATACAAAGACACTCAATGTGTTTCTGGTGTCGAACTCGAGTACAAATGGGGTGAAATTTATAGATTGATCTCCCGCAGGGAGGTTCCTGACATGGGCCTCGAAGAAGAATCCATCTATGCTAACATAGAGAAATCTTCTCTCATGAAGGTTGCCACCAAACCAGAGCTGTTCCCATGCTCTGAGGTAATTGGATGGATTCTACCCCATGCAGATACAACCACAATGATCCTCGGGAATGTTGAAAAGCAAGGCTATGCTGCTTATAGACCTGGTTACGTGGCCCTGGCCTACCACTTGCCAGAAGCCCAAGTGTTCTTATCTGATGACTGGTTAAACAGCATTAGAATGGATTTGATAGAGACCATGAAAAGAATGATGTTGACTGGAAAACATTTCAAGAACAGAGTGACAGGGGAATATGATACTGCAAGTTTAAGAGTTCCATGCAGATTCATAGCTTTGATGCTCAACAAAATATTTGGAAGACCTCATGGCAGGTTGTTCAAACTGGAATGGATACCCATCATCTTCCATGTTGCAACCCAAGGAACAGTCTTCAACTGGGCCAGCATGGTATCAAGCAGTATTTCTTCTTGCTTGGCCGCAGCTTTGGGAGGAGAATCCCGAAAAAGATCTGAATTCTATATGAGTTCAATATTGATAGACTGCATGCTGTGCAACCAGCCTTTCCTTGGTCTCAGGTGCATCTGGGACAGGGAAAGAATGCCTGTTTATGCCGCTTATAGACCATTGTGGGCTCACCAGTACCATAGCTATTACAGAGAGGTCTGTGAGCACTTCATTATGCCACTGTACACACTTATTTTCTGGAAGGAGTGTGACTACATGTCGGAAGAAGCCATGCAAGTAATAGAAGAATACGTGGATTATTACTTAACTAAAAATGGCATGTACTTCCGGATGTTTGGAGGATCAAGGACACCTTCACTGCTGCCTAAATATGCAACAGATTACATATTCCACAAGGAGGCATTCAGAGAAGTGTTCATATATGGAATAGGCAGTTTTCTGTTCGAACATAAGAATACTGCCTACCCTCCTTTGCCATTCAATCTAGGAAGCTACAGATTCACGAAGGTGAAACAAGCTGCTGAATTCATAGAGGAGTTGGAGAAGTTCCATTTTGGCGAGATGCCTTTCTGAAGAAATGATACCCTCGGGAAAGTAGCTGAGCACTGTAAGGAGCACAAGGTGCATTTTGAGTATACCCACCATTTTGATAGGGAAGAATCTGTCTTCCGGAATGCCCCAAACATGACAGCATTGAGGGGGAGATTCAAGAAGAAAATCACTACCATAGGTGGAAAAGGGGATGAACAGGCTAAGGCTGAGGAAGAAGCCCAGAGGCTGGCAAAAGAAGCTGCAAAAAGGCTGCATACAGAAGAAGAAAGAAGAGCAGCTCAGGAAGCATCCAGAGAAGCAGAGGAAGCAGCTAGAAAGGAAGCAAAGAGAAAGCTCGATGAGGAGCTCCAAAAGCAAGAATTTGAAAGGATAAAGTTGACACAGCAGTTAGCTTCTGAAGCAGCAGCAGGGAAGACCCAGGAGGTGGAGAATCCCGAGATTCAAACCCCTCAAGTAACTGTTACCAGCATACCCCTGGTCCCCACACTCATGCTGGTCCCTTTTGTGCAGGAAAAGGGGAAGGAAATACCTGATTTCAACACTGTATATTATGATAGGGCAACGAAGAGAATAATGAAGAGGACAGAGAAGAAAGTAGAAGCAGGGAATATACCTGGCAAAATGATAACGGATACGGCTGCCATGTTAAGAACGGACCAAGATCCGAGGCTCACCCTGAGAGCTGGGACTGCACTTCTCCACGCCTCAGAAGATAATATGGACAAGGTGATAACCGACTTGGAGCAGTCCAAGAAATCCTCTGCCCAGTTAAAGGACACATTGAGAAAAGAAAGGGAAGAAAGCAACAGGCTCAAAAGGAAATATGATGATCTGCAAAGGGAAATGAAGTCCTCAAGAGCTGAAGTACAGGACCTCCAAGTAGAAATGCAAGTCAAGAAAACAACACAGGAGGCTCTAGAGATGGCGCAGAAAGAATGCCAAAATCTAAAGAGTGAGAAGGAACATCTACTGGCAAAGGTGGAGGAGCTAGAAGAGCAGCTGAAGATCCTCTTGCAGGCCAATGATATGCACACCCAGAAACTGAGAGAGGAACATCAAGAGCAGGTTTCTTCTTTGACAGCTGCTTTGGAGGAAGCAAGGCAACAGCAGGTCAACCTCCAGCCATTTAAAGAGCATGTCTTGGCCCAGAAAGCTAGGATGCTACAGTTGCAGATTGATATAGAGGAGGAAAGGTGTAAAGTTCTCCAGATAGATGGTCACTTAGAAGAAATCCTGGAAACCTCTTCTTACTTCGTGGATAGATCACAGGACGTGCTTGAAGTCTTGACTGCCATAATGGCAAGGATGGAAAACAACGAAGAAACTCCAGCAGAGCTACCAGCAAAAGATAAATCAGCTCTCAAGCGAGATCATGACCTAGTAGAGTTCGCCATCAACACCGCTGAAGACTTCAAGAAGACAGTTAAAAAGACAAAAGGATTATGCACCGAGTTTTTCAGAAGACTTCTCATCACTTACAACCGGTGCCAGATAGAGGCTGAGCAGAGACTTGACGCTTTCCCAGATCACAACGCCTTTGTAGAGATGTTGCAGAAGAAATACCAGGAGGAGGAAGATAAGGTGCAGCATCTTATAGCCCTGGATGAGCAGATCATGAGGAACGAAGTAGACCACTTAGCTGTCAATGTGCGACTTTTAGATGACCAGCTTCGGTTAAATGCGCCCAGGATCGATGCTATCAAGAACCAAGCTTAGAATTTTGAGATAAATATTCAGTTTTTGGAGCCTTGTACCTTTGAAGGTATCGCTACTGAAGCTGCAGCGTGGAAGAAATTCCTAGACAGCCAAGTGGGTCCCTCCACGTGAAGGACTAGTCACTTTTTGTATTTATAACAAAATTTGTAAAAAAGAAAACTTTTGAGGAAAGGTTAAGCGTTGGGAAAATGAAGCGTTGGGAAGCCCAAAGGTTACTTTGGGCAGCCCAACCATCTCACCTTTTGTAAAAATGTAATAGACTAAGAGAGGAGAAGGGCTTTTTCCCAGTGAGACTGGTGAAGACATATTGTAAGAAGAACTATTTCCTTTTGCAATAGAAAATTACAGTTGCCTATTTGGAGAAAGCTTAGTGGAATATTCAAATGTTGTGCTATGGATTTGTTGAAGAGGAACTATTTCGTTTTCAGCTTTATGTCCATTAACTGTGAGACCGTTCTAACTCATTGAACCTATGTTCTTGTAGGAATGTTTTCCGGTTTATTTTATGAAGATTTTCCACTATGAGTAATGTATGCTGCTTATGAAATAGTTGGCTATCTGATTGTTGAAATATCTTTAATCTTTCATGTGTTGTAGAGAAAATATCAGCTACCTGTAATTTCTGTTTATAATACATGAATAATCCACATTACTCATAAATAAATCATATTTTGGCTCCCCGGGGATAGGTGGATAGATAAGTAGTTAGATGGATAGTTAGTTTGTTTCATTCTTGCATATGTGATGCAGATGCTTGTGAGCCTAAGACGAGAGGTAAGAACTTGCGCATCACATTGTGACGCTCCACGCATCTTCATCATCTTGCATTGTTAATTAGGCCTTTGCATTTCATACATTAAGTCAAAAATACAAAAAACTTGGTGGACTGGGCCGCAACCGGTAAAGCCTTTGTTTTGTTACTTGACCTATGATAGCTGGACCGCAAACCGGATAGATTCCCTATACCAAACAGTCAACGGGCTAGTTGGGAACGTTGATTGGGGAGAATCCCTTACTGTTGTCCCTTGCGAATTTCCAGGCCCCAACACTTTCATAAGGTAGTTTTTCATCTAACACAGCCACATTGTTATCAAACACATTGCACCATGATGAAAATCTAGCTAGAGTTAGCTTTTCTTCTAACAACATGGGACTATAACGGAAAACTTATGTGTGTTAGCTCATTACACCATGATGGAAATCTAACTAGAGTTATCTTTCCTTTTAACAACATGGCACGATGAGTGAAAGCTATCGTCGTTAGATTTTATAAGGTAGTTTTCCATGTAACACAACCACATTGTTATCAAGCACATTGCACCGTGTTGGAAATCTAGTTGGAGTAAGTTTTCATCCTTAAATCGTTGCACGGTAAGTGAAATCTAATGTGTGTAATTTTTCATAGTGTATTTTTTCATCTAGCACAACCACATTGTCATCAATCACAATGCACCATGATGGAAATCTAGCTTGAGTTAACTTTTGTTCTTAAAACATTGTACGATGAGTAAAGCTAATGTCTGTTAGCCTTCATAAAGTAGTTTTTCATCTAACATAGCGACATTGTCATCAAATACATTCCACCATGATGGAAATATAGCTGGAGTTAGCTTTCCTTCTAACAACATGGCACTATAAGGAAAAGATTATGTGTGTTATCTCATTACACCATGATGGAAATCTAGCTGGAGTTAGCTTTCCTTTTAACAACATGGCACGATGAGTGAAAGATAATCTTTGTTAGCTTTCATAAGGTAGTTTTTCATGTAACACAACCACATTTTCATCAATCACATTGTGAAGTGTTGGAAATTTACCTGAAGTTAGCTTTCATCCTTAAATCGTTGCACAATGAGTGAAATATAATGTGTGTAAGCTTTCATAGTGTAGT
The DNA here is from genome assembly GCA_001517045.1 of Pseudotsuga menziesii. Lineage (NCBI taxonomy): Eukaryota > Viridiplantae > Streptophyta > Pinopsida > Pinales > Pinaceae > Pseudotsuga > Pseudotsuga menziesii. The sequence continues at coordinate 13,320 of LPNX011143234.1, forward strand.
TTTTAATCTAACACAGCCACATTGTCATCAATCACAATGCACCATGATGTAAATCTATCTGGATTTAGTTTTCATTCTTAAAACATTTCACGGTGAGTAAAAGCTAATGTGTGTTAGATTTCGTAAGGTAGCTTTCCATCCAAAACTGCCACATTGTCATCAAATACATTACACCATGATGGAAATCTAACTGGAGTTAGCTTTCCTTTTAACATGGCACTATGAGTGAAAGCTTATATGTGTTAGCTCATTACACCATTATGAAAATCTAGCTAGAGTTGGCTTTCTTTTTAACAACATGGCACGATGAGTGAAAGCTAATTTGTGTGATCTTTCATAAGGTAGTTTTTGATTTAACACAACGTCATTATCACATTGCACCATCATGGAAATCTAGCTAGAGTTAGCTTTAAACCTTAAATCGTTGCACGGTGAGTGAAATCTAATGTGTGTTAGCTTTCATAATGTAATTTTTCATTTAGCACAACCACATTATCATCAATCAAAATGCACCATGTTGAAAATCTAGCTAGAGTTAGCTTTCGTTCTTTAAACATTGCGCGGTGAGTAATAGCTAATGTGTGTTAGCTTTCATAAGGTATTTTTTTTCCAACATAGCCACATTGTCATCAAATACATTACAACATGATGCAAATCTAGCTAGAGTTAGCTTTCATTCTAACAACATGGCATGATGAGTGAAATACAATGTGTGTTAGCTTTCATAAGGTAGTTTTCCATCAACACAACCACATCGTCATTGATCACATAGCACCGTGATGGAAATCTAGCTAGAGTTAGCTTTCGTCCTTGAATCATTGCACAGTGAGTGAATTCTAATGTGTGTTAGCTTTCATAATGTAGTTTTCCATCTGGCACAACCACATTGTCATCAATCACAATGCACCATGATGGACATCTAGCTAGAGTTAGCTTTCATCCTTAAAACATTGCACAGTCAATAAAGTTAATGTCGGTTAGTTTTCATAAGGTAGTTTTTCATCTAACACGGCCACATTTTTATTTAATACATTACATCATGATGGAAAAATAGCTGGAGTTAGCTTTCCTTCTAACAACATGGCACTATAAGGGAAATCTTTTGTTTGTTAGCTCATTACACCATGATGGAAATCTAGTTGGAGTTAGATTTTCTTTTAACAACATGGCACGATGAGTGACAGCTAATGTGTATTAGCTTTCATAAGGTAGTTTTACATTTAACACAATCACATTGTCATCAAGCACATTGCACCGTGTTGAAAATCTAGCTGGAGTTAGCTTTCATCCTTAAATCGTTGCACGATGAGTGAAATCTAATGTGTGTAAGCTTTCATAGGGTATTTTTCCATCTAGCACAACCACATTGTTATCAATCACAATGCACCATGATGGAAATCTAGCTAGAGTTGGTTTCCATTCTTAAAACATTGCACGGTGAGTAAAGCTAATGTATGTTAGTCTTCATAAGGTAGTTTTTCATCTAACACACCCACATTGTCATCAAATACATTACACCATGATGGAAATCTAGCTGGAGTTAGCTTTCCTTCTAACAACATGGAACTATAAGGGAAAGCTTATGTGTGTTAATTCATTACACCATGATAGAAATCTAGCTGGAGTTAGCTTTCATTTTAACAACATGGCACGATGAGTAAAAACTAATGTGTGTTAGTTTTCATAAGGTAGTTTTCCATGTAACACAACCACATTGTCATCAATCACATTGGGTTGTGTTGAAAATCTAGCTGAAGTTATCTTTCATTCTTAAATCGTTGCACGGTGAGTGAAATTTAATGTGTGTAAACTTTCATAGTGTAGTTTTTCATCTAGCACAACCACATTGTCATCAATCACAATGCACCATGATGAAAATCTAGCTGGAGTTAGCTTTCATTCTTAAAACATTACATGGTGAGTAAAAGCTAATGTGTGTTAGTTCTCATAAAGTAGTTTTCCATCTAACACTGCCACATTGTCATCAAATACATTACACGACGATGAAAATATAATTGGAGTTAGCTTTCCTTCTAACATGGCACTATGAGTGAAAGCTTATATGTTAGCTCATTACACCATTATGAAAATCTAGCTGGAGTTAGCTTTCTTTTTAACAACATGGCACGATGAGTGAATTTATCATTACCAAGTGGTTTTGTCATTATGTCAATATTTTCTCTGCTGTAGGACAATAATAAAGGAAAATGTCTTGATTTTCAACCAACTATTTGATGTAATTGTGATGAACTTCAATATGCTTAGTTATGGCATGATAGACTGAATTTTTTGCCATTTTGAGAGCACTCTGATTGTCACAGAAAAGTGAGGTTATCACTGTTTGGTCAAGTTAAAGATCGACCAATATTCTTTGTAACCACATTGCCTCACAACCTGTACTGAAGTCTGCCTTGTATTTTTTGTGAATGGAGGATAAGGCAACTATAGCTTGTAGATTACTTTGCTATGAAATTACCTTCCTAAACCAAGAGTGAACACATAACCTGTTTTTGAATTCCTTGTATCAACTGATCCAGTGTAATTGAAATCAATATGCTCTGCTAGCATGGAGTCAACATATCTCTGATATAGAATGCCAAAGTCAAGGGTCCCTTTGAATATTGACGGACTCATTTTGCAACTTGCCAATGTAACTCTTCAGGATTAGACATGAATTGAGAAAGAGACAAATCACTAAAAAACATAGATCTGATTGGGTGGTAGTAAGATAAATCAAACTACCAACCAATTTCCAATACAATGACTCGTTGACTAGTGGTGAGTCCGTGTAAGTTGAGAGTTATATGCCAACTTCCATAGGTGTAGATGTAGGATTAAATTCAGTCATTCTAAATTTTTTGAAGAGTGCTTTGGCATACTTGACTTGTGATAAAAAGATAGCGTGCTTAGATTGCAAAAATTCTACACCTAAACAATAATGAAGCAAGCTTTAATCACTAATTTCAAAAATAGATCAAATATCAAATTTCACCTGTGGAATCTTGCTGGCACTGCTTTTGGTGATGGGAATACCATCAACATAGACAAAATAATATCAATATATCATTGTCACTGTTTTTGACGTAGCAAGTGGGTTCATAATAGGTTTTTCTAACTCTAGAATCTCTAAGGTATTGATCAAGTTTGAAATACCAGGCTTGAGGAGCCTGCTTGAGTCCATACAAGGACTTTACCATCCATACAAGGACTTTACCAGCCAACAAACCAAATGTTTCTTTCCAAAAAAATGAAACCCTTGCGGTTACATCAAGCCACTTTTAACATCCATTTGTATATCTTCCATCCAGAATGAGCAGAAATGGAGATAACTAGTCGAAAAGTTACCATTTTCATTGTGGGGGAAAATATTTCTTCACAGTACACCCCTTCATCTTGTGCATATCCTTTGGCAAAAATACAAGCTTTGTATTTGTCTTAAGAACCATCTAGTTTATATTTGACTTTTAAAATCCATTTACAACCAAGTGCTTTCTTCCCTAGAGGCAATGTGGACAAGACCCAAGTCTTGCTTTTCATCTATGCATCATATTTCACTTTCATGGCAGCCTCTGATTCAAGTTTTCCTTTGGATTCTTCAAATGTGCTAGGTTCAAATACCTGACACAAAAACAACAGAAGTTAGAGAAAAATTTATATGCTCACTGCCTTGCACAATTTATTTCCTCAATCATGTAGTCTTTCCTTCTAGTGCCTTTGACAACTCATCTTCTCAATATCCTTCCATCATGGTATAATACCATTTCCATTTCCTTTGTTGGCCCTCTTGGTCTTGCTGTGAAGATCAAGAATCCCTCTCTGTTGTGAATATTGAGAATCCCCCTCTTCTTCACCAAACCCCTCCTTGGAACTTGACTCTTGTGATGTTTCCGGCTCTGAGTCCTGTTTGATTTCAACACCAGAACTTGTTCTTGAATGAGCAACAATTTCCCATACACTACTTAGTACTATCCATAGATTTACCATCATCATAGAAGAATGATATTTTCTCATCTACAACATCTCTATTAATCACAATTTTGTTCGTAGAAACATCCAGTTATTCATTAGGAACGTTTTTCCTTGGGAATATTTGCAAAAGCAATACAACTGAAAATACAAAAATATCTTACAAAAGGTTTTCTACCTAACCATGGATCCTCAGGAGTGATATCCTACAAATATTTACAAGGAGTTTTATTAAGGATTTAAACCACAACATTCACTGGTTTTTCCCAGTATGGCTATGGTACATTCTGGCTGTGCACCATGCACTTTGCCATCTCCACAACTATCTTATTCCTCCTTTCCA
>LPNX011143289.1:0-88084 GCA_001517045.1 Pseudotsuga menziesii
GATGTCGGTGGCTCCGAGCTCCGAGCTGCTCCTTCTCCTTCTCCGATGGTGGAAAATAGGCCAAAGATGGTTCTCAATAGTGAAAATAGCTTGATGGTAAGATAGGGTTTCACGAGACGTTTTGGCAGAGTAAGGGTGTTATGACTGTGGATATGAAATGAGGGGTCTCCATCACTTATTTATAGTTTTTTGGTGGTGGAGTATTTTCCCATGGTTTTGGGAAACCATGTGGTTTAGGGCAGCTTGTTTAGGGTTTTTGCTGTTTTTAGGGTTTTCCTCCTTTTTCCTCATTATTTTATTCCTTTTCTTCCCTTTTGGGGATTTTTGCTATTTTTGGAGGAATTTTGGCTATTTTTGGAGGAAAAAGGGGTTTTTTGACCTTTTGTAGGCATTTTAAGCCTTTTGGAGGCTTTTTAGATGATTTTATGGCCTTTTAGAGGCATTTTAGGCCTTTTGGAGGCTTTTTGTGGGATTTTCAGGGAAATATGGTAGGCAAATGGACAAATGAGCCATGTGGTGAGGTAGATGAGGTAGTTAACCATTTTTGGGTGTTAACACCCATCCATTAATATCCCAAATTGAATTTGATAGGATACTAAGATATAAAACCATGACGTATGAATATTTCAAAATGATATTCATTTATTTGCTTTTCACTAACTATATATATACAATTTCACAAAATAATGATATGATATTAAGTTACATATGGAATGTGAACCTCTAGGTTTAATAAGAATTTTAATTTAATAATTCACCTCTAGTTCTAGGATTTTTAGAACTTATAATATCTTATCAATAACCAGCTTCAAACAAATTCAAAATGAATTTTCGTTGAACCCCAATTAGCATACTATCCCTTTAAATTTCTTAAATCAACATATATAATCAAATAGATTAATTAATGATAGAATTGATTATATAAAAATCTATGAAACTGACAGCTGCTAATTATCAAAATTATGAAAACGTTGTCATTTGACTCTTCTACAATTGAGAGTACCTTCAGAATAAAAAATTCTAAGGGCACTCTTTTATAATTTTTAAAAGTAAATCATAAAAGAGAGCCGATCTCCCTTAATCTTAATGAAAAATGAAGGGGTTGTTGCTGATAGCCAACAAGATCCTAGTCCTTCCTCTTCACGGAGGGAGGAGGAGGACCCATATGTGCTGCCTGCATGGGCAATTGAGTCCTCTCATGCACATGATTTCCTTGATAGTGTTTTTTCGTCAGATGAAGCTATTATTGAGGCGATGTCTGGGGTTGAGCCACCTTGAGAAGAGTTACATCATAGATCTTATTTTATTTTCGAGCTTGACCATTTGGAGCATGAGGAATTTAGGGAGATTCTTAGTGAGAGGATTGGTAGCTTTGTGGTTCCATTAAGCTCTCCTGGTCAGATGGCTGATGGGAACATGGCGAATATATCACCTACCATTCCTATCAATATCTCTCGTGATCCTGGAAATATTGAGAATATCTATATTGGGGGAAAATGTTTCCATGCTGAGATTCAGGAGTATACTGAGCTGTTTAAAGAATTTCATGACATCTTTTCTTAGTCATATGAGGAAATTTTAGGTATCAACCCTCGTATTGTCAAACATGAAATTAAAAGTTATCCAAATGCAAAGCCTGTTCGACAACATTTACATGCGGTGAATCCTAGAAAAGTACCCGTGATTAAGGATGAGATAGAAAAACTGTTAAAAGCCGGTTTTATCTATCACATTCCCTTGATGGAGTGGGTTTCAAACCCCATTCTGGTTGATAAGAAACAAGGAGCGATCTGTATATGCACTGATTTCCACGATTTAAATCGTGCTTATCCTAAGGATAATTTTCCCACGCCATTTATTGATCAAATTCCGGATGAGTGTGTGGGAAGCGAGGTATTTTCCTTCATTGAAAGATTTTCTGGATATAATTAGATTCAAATCAAACCCGAGGATCAACACAAAACTGCATTTATTTGTCCTTGAGGTACGTTTGCATATCGGAAGATGCCTTTCAGCCATAAAAACACCAGAGCTACATTTCAGCGGTCTATGACCTTGATTTTTCATGATCTCAAATCAATTATTGAAGTCTTTCTGGGTGACCTTGATGTTCATTCTCAGCTGAGAGTGCATCATTCCTACCATTTGAGATTAGTATTCAAAATATGCCGCCGCAACCTGGTTAGTTTAAATCCACATAATTGCATCTTTTGTGTGAAGCATGGTCGCTTGATAGGATTTATTGTTTCCACGGAGGGTATAAGAGTCACCCTTAAAGGTTGAGGCACCACTTCAATTGTCTCCCCCGAGAAATGTTAGACATCTTCAATGTTTGCAAGGCATGGAAAACTTCTTACAAAGATTCGTGGTTAACTTTTCCAATTTGACTAAATGCTTTATGCATCTTTTAAAGAAGGACACTACCTTTTGTTGGGATGAGCAAGCCCAAGATTCCTTTGATGCTCTTAAGCGAGCCTTAGCATCGGCCCTCATGCTTAGTCCACCTGACTATAGCCGTGACTTTTTTATTTATGTCACCACATCCATGGAGACGATTGGTATGGTTTTGGTTCAGGATGATGAGGAGGTCCATGAGCATGTCATATATTATTTGAGCCGGAACCTTATAGATGAGGAAATCCATTATTCCCATGTGGAGAAAATTTCCTTAGCTACTGTTAATACGGTTCAGAGATTGAGACACTACATTCTCCTTCTCCAAACCTTAGTGGTAGCTCATATCAATCCATTTCAGATCATCCTCACTAAAAGGATGATCGGGGGAAAGTATAATAAATGGATTGTTATTTTGCAAGAATTCGATCTCGAGTTTGTTTTGGTGAAATCAAAGAAGTCATTAATTTTTGCAGAGCTCGTTTCTTATTTCCCAAGGGAGGAGGAGGAGGAGGTTTATGAAGATACATTTGTCGATGAGTATATTTTTCTTATCTCAACTCTGGATCCATGGTATGGGGATATCATCATATATTTACAAACATTGAAGGTCCCTACTCACCTTTCATGCGATGAGTGATGATGATTACATCACGTATCTAAGAAATACCTTATAGTGGATAACACTTTGTACTACCATGGGGTAGATTCCATTTTACGTCGTTGTTTAACCCATGAGGAGGTTGAGGTTGTGTTGAATTATGGCCATAGAGGGGCGTGTGGTGATCATTTATCTGGGATTTCTATAGCCCAAAAATTCTTGAGAGCGGGATATTTTTGTCCATTGATCTTTAAATATTGTGTTAATGTGGTCAAGAAGTGTCACCCTTGCCAGGTGTTTGCATGCAATATGTGCTCACATCCTACCCCGTTACATCGGATTATCACTACTGGTCCCTTCATCAAGTGGGGGCTTGAATTCATGGATTGCAACCCAGCTTCAGCTGGGGGGAATCATCATATTATAGTGGTTGTTGATTATTTCACGAAATGGGTTGAGGCTATGCCCATGATAAAATCTGACGGTGAGACATTCACGCATTTCATATTCAACCAAATTATTACTCGGTTTGGTATTCCGAAAGAGCTTTTCATTGAACATGGTAGGCACTTTCAGAATCGAATGATGGAAGAGTTATCCTTGAAGCTAGGGTATAAGCAGGAGCACTCCTCTTCTTATTACCCTCAGGCGAATGGATAGGTTGAAGCAGTGAACAAATCACTTAAGTCCATTCTCCGACAAACCATCACACAAAGAAAAACAAATTGGCATATCATGTTATATCCTGTTTTGTGGGCCTATAGGACCGCGGTTAATATTGCCACCAGGTTTTCTCCATATCAGCTCGTACATGGAGTGGATTCTACCTTTCCGATTGAATGTGAAATCCCTTCATTGAATCTAGCCATAGAGCTTTGACCAGACACTTCCGCATTGGAGGAACATTTGGTCCACTTAGAGCAGCTTGATGAGTAGCGCCGAGATGCCTTAGTGGATCTAGAAGTAAATAAGTGTCATGTTAAGGTCCAATATGATAAGTCTATCCATCCGAGGAGGTTTAGTGAAGGATATTTGGTCCTTTTTTGGGCTTAAGCTAAAGAATCCTTGGGGGCAGGGAAGTTTAATCCCATGTGGCATGGTCCTTACGTGGTCAAACGTGTGTTAGAGAAGGGCACCTATGAGATGGTAGATTATGAAGGGGAGGCCTTGGTGGAGCCTATAAATGGGCTTTATCTTAAAAAATACTATGCGTGATCTTCAGCCAAGGATGATTATTGTATACTATTGTACAATTTTTTTGCATAGTTAGGTTTGCTTATGGTGATCGGGTTTGTTGATTAGATTTCGTTTCTTATGGAAGATGTTAATGGAGTCTTCTGCTTACATAGGATTCACTGATGGTGCTAGCCGCCACACTCAACACTCAGCCTCTGCTGGTTGGGTGATTTATACTCCTACGAGTTAGGTATTGTCTTCAGGAGGTGTATGTTTATGGCCTTCTTCGAACAATGTTGCTGAGTATAGTGCCGTTATCGAGCTATTAGGGGGTGCCATTTCACATGGTGTTCTTTCTCTTGAGGTACGTCTTGATTCATAGTTAGTAGTGTCACAGCTTAATGGCTTGTATCGTATTAGGGATCCGATATTATTACAAAGATTTTTACATGTGAGATTGTTAGAACAGAAATTTGACAACATAACATACATACATGTTCCAAGAATTTTTAATCAAGTTGCTGACTCATATGCTAACTATGTGTTAGATTGGAATTTGTTTCATAGACCATAAGCACATCACAAACATAATTGTTACACACATGTAAATAAATGAAATCGATCATCATAAAAAATTTTCATTAAACATCAATGTGACGTCATAATACATAAGTGTCATAATACAAAAATGGGGCTTCCGAGCCACCAAAATATAATACACGGTAGTACAAAAATGAATCACTCTCAGGTCTCTAAACCTATGGAGGAGGAGGAGGGTTCTTATTGTGGTAGCACACCATGGCTCTAGCCAGTCGTCAAAATAACTGAACCCATGCTCATGGTACACCAACCACCTGATGTTGCATGGCCTTAGACAAGTCCTCAACTTGCACCATGGGTACTTAGTGTGTCAATCATACAAATTTTGTGTGGATGCTTTGGAGTGTCCACTCCACATCCACACCCATGATATCATCTCCTCTTCCCCTCCGTCTATGACAAGGGAAGCCATGAAGCTGCTGTGGTCCAACATCTGCATACATATGACAGGTTGTCACTATGTGTCGCCACACTAAAACATGTCTTTTGAGTCTATATATCAAAAAACATAAAAAAATTTAATAATTCAAAAAACTTAAAAAGAGGGTTTGGGATTCATTACCAATATCACTGTATGCTACTCTGGGTCTTAGGGGCATGTCTGGATCTCCCCAAAAATCTATCCCTGCATAGGGGTAGTCATCGATGGCAATGATCTGTCGCCGCCACCATGGAAAGAAATCAGCTGGGTAGGGGTTGGACACCCTACCTCCGCTCAGTCTATGCATAACATCTTCCCAATGTCATTGGGCCAGATCTCAAACCCCGTGAGGAGGAACGTTTGTTCTAGGGCTTAGCCCAGGAATACTCTCAAAGAAGAATGTGCTTAGTATACTGCTAAAATTGAAGTTTCGTACCTTGCCCATCTAGCAGTCATTGAGCTACTGCTTCATGTTACTCAAGAGTGCAGTGCTCCAGTCATAAACTATGGGTCTCATGCACTCCACTGCATAGAACATCAATGGCAATGAGGCCTAGTGGAGTGATGCTAGACCAGCTATCCTACCAAGTTCCAATAATATGGCCTTCAGTCCTAGCACCTGGATGGAGTTTGTTGGGATTTGACTCCCAACCTTTTATGTGTCCCTAAAATAGTATCTTGCAATGTATTCATCAATGGTGAGGCCACCTCTAGGCCCACAAGAGAACAGGTTTACCACCTCTCCCCATCGGGACAATCCTGTAATGAAATATATGTCCTCCACCTCTATAGTGAGGGACATCACGTTGATATAAAAAGACTCTAAGTCTGGATCCCAGTAGTCTACTAGCATTTGCAAGAGTCTTGGTTTGGCCCTTAGGATACTAAGACACCAAAACTTGTATAGCCCACATGCAGGTAGAGCTTGTTGAGCCATTAAATCACCCCAAGCAGCCTCTTCTACATCTCCATGTTCCCTCTCCCTCCATTCTAGAACCATCCTGCACATTAAAAATAATTTTTGGTCAATATATACCTCAAAAAACCATGTGCATGGCCGCATACGTGACTGTTTGCAAAACATCTACGTATGTATGCAGGTTTGGGAGGTTTTTCCATGTATAGCCAGCCCTATACTTAGAAAAAGCCCCAATTTCTGTGTGGGCCAAAATGACCAATTTAGACTGGACTAGAAATCAATTTTAACCATGGAAATTGAAAAAATTTACATGAAAATGGAAGAGGAGGACATGAGAAGTTACCTGGAACAAACGGTGTCGCATTTCGCCAGACAAAGCTCCTGGAATTCGCGTTTGAAGTTCTGAGCTCAAATGGGTAAAAATTTCAAATGATGTGTAATTTTTCAATTTTTTACTATTTATAGAAAAATTTTGAAATTTTTGCAAATTTTTACCCCCTTTCTATAGTTCTGAAACGTTTCTGACCATTATGGACTGTTTTGGACTAATCTGATGATGTAGGAGACTGTTTTGAGCGTCGTTTCGACCATTGTTTTGACCCGTTCATGCCACTTTCAGGTATTATGTCAAAATTGGCATATAGGTTAGAGTTCACATACATGTGCATTTTGCATGACCTTATGACCATTTCATTATAACCTTAGGTACGTAACCATTCTATCTTGTCATGGTACCTTCTTACTGTTTTAGAAGTCACATGATGTGAATGGTAGAGCTTGACCATACATGGGTGCCCTAGTTAGCTCCTCTTTTGCATTTGGTTCCCATGCTAACATTTTTTCCTTTAGGGTGTGGGAGTCCTTTGTATAGTATCACCATGTCTTTGCACAAGATCCTCATACTCCTCTTGATCTTTTTTCTGGCCTCTATCCCCAAGAATCCCTTATGTCAAGTTCTAATTACATTATCATGAGTTTTTCCTGCCTCATTGAGCTTTATGCCAGCTTCCCTGACTTCAATTATCGGCCATATAACCTAAACTCATCTCATGTGTAGACACGCATAACCATTTTACATATTCTTTGTAGCTTGATTCCCCATTTTTTACCAGGAGGGGACTTTCCCTCAAGTGTCGTTATCCTACACATGTGTCCTTGCATTGAGCATAGGTATGTTCCACTGCTTGGAACTAGTTTGTTTTCCCATTGACACTTGTCTCCTCCTAGTCTATAACTATAAAGCACTTTTATTCTTTTTCAAGTTTTTCAAAATATTTGAAAAAGTCCAAAAAAATGAAAAAACCAAAAAGTTGGACAAGAAAAGATGTTATATTTGGCAGCAGTCGAGTCTTGTCGCTTTCGAACATAGCACTGTATATCACATCGGTTGGTTGGGTTAATAGTTTGACTTTAGGAGCTGTACTCGTTTCTCTGAGTTTATCTCCACCGATTGGTTAAGCTTCCAGTCCCTATGGAGCCTCTGTCAATGCCTCTTGTGTCACAGAGATGTCCTAGTTTTGTAAATTGAGTATATGATACCTACATTCAGTCACCATTCAACTTTATGCTCTTGTTCGAAGGAAGTTGAAACCTAAGTCTGCCATTCCTTAGTTCTCTTGACTTTGCATGTCGGCCATTCTCGGTATTGATACTGGTTTGTGCACTTTATGATCGAGTCCTTCCACATTAGACAGCCTTGCTGAGTACCTTGTGTTGGATGATGGGGGATGCCTTAATTCCCTCCTTCCAGTGGATTTCATCCCATCGACTTTAGATCATTTATTCTAGGATAGGAATCTAGAGTCATTTTTTAGTGCCTTGAGACTTGCAGTCATTAGTGGCAGGTTCTCTTGCCATCGACAATTATTGGAATACATCAACACTTTTATTCACACTTGTTAGTTTGACCTCAACACATTTATTCACACCTGTTAGTTTGCACTCTAGTACATTGATTTCCATTTTCATTATCGGTGGGTGATCTCTCATTTGTTAACGATATACATCAATGACTAGTAATCAGACAATGGACTACTATGTTCGACCTTGACGCCTCTATTCACATAGTAGGACATGTACTCATAGCATATTATGTAGAAGACCTTCCATATTGGTGGCATTTCATATATGCTACCTCCTTGATCGTGCCAGTTTTCATGAGATTTCAACTCTCATGACTTGATTCCAGTGTATGTCAGATGTTTCCAGCCATTATGGAGATCTTGATCCATTATATATCTTCAACTTTCATGGAGATCATGATCCTTTGTATATCTTCATCATCGAGATTCTGATCTATCTGTATTGTACGTGGCGATGACCCCACATGTCATATTTTGTATCATGCCTATTGATGGCCATTGTACTCTTATGTATTTGAGACTGCTATATGTACTTGCATTTATGTGCAGAGTTTGATTATTGTATTGTACTATTGGATGGATGGTTCTTCCACCTGGTTATTCATCACACCACTTTTGGGATGGACTTATAATGTATTTCGACCATCATATCACCCCTCTAACCTCACACATTAGGGGGCATCTGTTACAGTTGATTTTACCACACATGGTGGATCACACCTTTATGACCTTCCTTGTCCCTCTACAGACTCTTTAGACCCATGGACCATTTTTGTACCTTTGATGTTTCCAATATCATCCCTAAAAACATCTCTTATTTTCTATACGTGACTTTTAAACCTATTCTCACGTATATATGTGGATTTGACCATTAAACCCGCGTACATCGGGATGTGCAGAAAATGCCAAATAGTTTTGGAGTTTTCCTTAATGTGGATCCAAGTCACTTGTCTCTTGGACTTTCATATTCCTTGAGATTGCTCGGATTTGACCTTCCAATGTTGATGTATATGTAACTTTGGAATGTATTCTTCTATGTATCTTATGTATTGTAACCCGATGTTTATTCCAGGATGTTTCTATTATGTATTTGAGTCATGTGGTCATGCCCCGATGTTCCGATCGGGAGGATTAATAATGTAATCAAGTCATTAGGTAAGTCCCCACAGTTTCAGGGCACTTGAGTTATTATACACTAATTAAGGTGTAGGCTCGAGTAGTAATTATTAGATTGAGCCTACGTGTGAAAAGGCAATTCAAGTGAACGAATGAATATAAATAGAGAGTGAGAGTCTCTCTATTTATCACATTGTGGAAATACTTCACTTGCTCTCCCAAGTGTGGCGCACTACTGAAGAAGGAAATTTTGGGACTAGACAAAAGACAGAAGACTACTGCTATTTTGGGAGATCTCTTACTGTTTTGGTGTTGATTCTATCTTAGAGGAAGTTGCGGGGTTTTCTCCTTTATGCTTTCCCTGAGGAAAACTCTTTGTGTCTCTTGTCTCTTGTGATGTGCTTATGTTTTATTGCTGTACTTGTTATTCTCTCAGTGAAAATATCCTAAGATCTTAATGCTAGCTTAATGTGATGAAAAAATAACATGGTATCAGAGCTAACCTGAGAAGAAGACATTGTGCAGCTGCAGAAACTAGGGATTCCTAGTTTTTGGATCTTCCTCCACATATTTTCAGCAAAAGTATGCTAGGATGACTCTCCATTGAAGGGTGCATCTTTCTGTCGATGTGGAATTCAATTTCAAGCATTTTTAGTTTCGATGTGGAAATTAGGGATTTCTACAGAAGAGGAATTTTTTGAGTGAGACCTGCATAGGATTTTTCTCCTCACCAAAACCGAAGTTTAGAGACCTGTATCAAGAAATTTGGTTGGGTGAAACTCCAGGAAAGTCAAACCTTAGTTTGACCCTAAGCTAGGAGAAACCCTAAATACTAAAACTGCTAAGTTTTGGTACAGTAACTATATTCTGATATTGGAGATGTATCAGAAGCTGAAAATTGCAAGGACCGAAGATAAAATCCTGATGAAGCCTGTGTCCAAAAATAAGACTCATATTCGCTGTACTCCAGGAGATATGATCTCTCCAAGTTAGGGTTCCAGCCTCTTCCAGAATTCATCCCTAAACAAGACATCTGGGGAGATATGCAATATCTTGAGCTACAGAGTTCCAAATGGAATTCCTGAAGATGTTCCATAAAGGGAACAGACTTTAATTTCGTTTATCTGAATATCAGACTCAGAAGATGAACCAGTGACACGTGGCATGCCGTACAACTTCGCTATTTTGAACAGTCCTTTTACAGGTCAACTTGGGAAAAGGATCATAAATCCCAAATGGTGAAACCAATTCTGATTAAAACTATGCTGTTAGATCAGGGATATGTGAGGTTACCTTAGTGAGAAATTTTAGACACAGAGGATCAGTAATTTTGGAGATATCATAGAAACAGTAACATGCATTTCTGCAGAAGAAATCAGAAAATTAGGGCTTCCTGTTTTGGGAGCTTCCCTCCACTGTTTTCAGAAAAGGAGTACATTGGACAGCTCCATTTGAAGAGATATATATGTTTGTCCAATAAGATCTGAAATTTTCCAAATTTTGAAAATTAGGGTTTCTACGACAAACCCTAGATCAGCGAACTCTGGGACAAGGACGGACACCTCAAATCGGTAAGATCTAATCTTTTGTATTTCCATTTGAGGTTCTTATTTGAAAGATGTCTCATCATACCAAGCTTGATAAAAAGCTTGAGGGATCTGATAACTTCCGAGCTTGGAAGTATAGGATCTCCCTGGTCCTGGAAGAGAATGAATTAGACTCCTACATTCATGAGGAGGTTCCAGTTCCAGAGGGAGATGAGGCAAAAGCCTTGCATAAGGAGAAGATGGTTATGGAAAAGAGGATCATTGCTGATTCTATCAAGGATCATCTTATCCCATAGGTGTCCTCTCTCAAGACACCTAAAGCTATGTTTTATGCCCTAACCAAATTGTTTGAAGGAAAGAACATCAATCGGAAGATGACCCTGAGGAACCAGCTAAAGAATGTGAAGATTCAGAATGCAAAAACCATCTAGTCTTAATTCACAAGAGTTTCTCAAATCAAAGAGAAACTAGAAGCTGTTGATGAAGAAGTGGAGAACGCCGATATTGTGATGACTACCTTGAATGGCCTCCCTAGGTCATGGGATGCTTTTATCCAAGGAATTTGTGCGAGAAAGAAGCTGATAAAATTCAGCAGACTATGGGAAGAATGTTATCAAGAAGAAGCAAGGATAGCAGCTCGAGAAGAGAAGATGGGAAGTGAAGACCAAGCTCTTACAGTTCATTCCAAGAAGGGAAGAAGAAAACCTCATTACTCCAAAGGTAAGGATCCTCATCATAAAGACAACTTTAGAAGAGATTTATCTAAAATAAGATGTTATACATGTGATGAAAGAGGACTCTTTGCAAAAGACTGCCCTAAGAACAAGGGCCACTCTCATAAGAAGAAAGGAAACAAAAGAAGACATCATGATCATACTGCAGAGGATGATGAACCAACCAAGAAGAAATCTAGATATGAAAGTGAAGATTCTTCAAGCGAGGATGAATATGTTCTGATATCGGCCCTCACAGGTAACATTACTCATGGTAGTGATGATTGGCTTATAGACAGTGGGGCCTCCAAACATATGATGAGATTCAAGGAATCTTTTGTAAGACTGTCAGAACATGGATCACCTCACAAGGTGAAACTAGGAGATGACTACCAATATCCAATAAAAGGTAGTGGGGAATCTTCATACAAGCTAGACTCTGGTAAGTCGCTAACAATGAAAGAAGTATTGTTTGTTCTAGGACTTAAGAAGAACCTTTTATCCATTTCATCCTTGGATGCAAAAGGAATGCGGGTTGCATTCATCGATGGTCAAGTCATCATGTGGCCAAAAGGAAAGAAAATTGATGATGCGGTAGTGATTGGAGAACAAGAAGGAGGCTTGTACAAATTGAAGGGTCATCCAGAACAAGCCTTGATCAATGATACGGTAGAGCCAAATGAGCTTTGGCATAGAAGGCTTGCACATGTGCACTACAGAGCACTACCTATTGCAAGCAAAGCTGTTGAAGGACTTCCAGAATTCCAAGCAAAGCATGATGGAGTTTGCAAAGGATGTGCGAAAGGGAAGAATACAAAGAAGACATTTCCTAGCAGCGAAAGCAAAGCCAAAGGCATTCTAGAAATCATCCACTCCGATGTATGCGGTCCAATGTCATCAAACTCACTAAGCGGGTATGCATACTACGTTTCTTTTATTGATGATTTTTCTAGAAATACATGGATTTACTTTATGAAAAACAAAGATGAAGTGTTCAGCAAGTTCAAGGAATTCAAAGCCTTGATCGAGAACCATACTGAAAGGAAGATCAAGACCATTTGATCAGATAATGGTGGAGAATTCACTTCGAATGAATTCAAAGAGCTATGCAAAGAAGCAGGGATTAAGAGGGAGTTGTCAACTCCTTATAATCCTCAACAGAATGGGGTTGCAGAATGGAAGAACAGAACTATCATGGAAGCTGCAAGAGCTATGCTTCATGATCAAGATCTACCTATGCATCTTTGGGATGAAGCTACTAGAACAACAGTGTATGTATAGAACCATACTCCACATAGAGTACTCTATAACAAGACTCCTGAAGAAGTCTTCTCCAGCAAGAAACCAGAATTCAACCATCTCAGAATATTCGGTTGTCCCGTGTACATACATATTCCAAAAGAGAAGAGAACAAAACTAGATCCTTCAGGAAAGAAGGGCATATTTGTGGGTTACTCTGAAAGCTCGAAGGCTTACAGAATCTACTTTCCAGGATACAAGAAGATTGACGTCAGTAGGGATGCAACATTTGATGAAGACACAGCCTACAAAAAATCCAGAAAGAGACCTACTGAAGAACCTAAGGAAGCAGAAATAGAAGCACCCAGGATCCGTGATACAATCATGAATGAAGAAGCTCAAGAAGAAGATCGAGAGTTTGAGGAACCACTAAGACCTGTAGATCCACCTCTGGAGAAAAACACTCACAAGAGGAAACCTACTTGGGT
Source organism: Pseudotsuga menziesii (assembly GCA_001517045.1). Classification (NCBI taxonomy): domain Eukaryota; kingdom Viridiplantae; phylum Streptophyta; class Pinopsida; order Pinales; family Pinaceae; genus Pseudotsuga; species Pseudotsuga menziesii. The sequence continues at coordinate 13,077 of LPNX011143289.1, forward strand.
ACATGAACTTATCCAAGGTGCGGAAAGATATGGAGCTCCAGAAGAGAACCACAGAGACAGAAAGAGGACAAGATCAAATTCCGGGTATGTATCTTTATTATGTGATTTCATTGATAAAGAACCTTCCAGTTATGAAGAAGCAACAGAACAAAAAGAATGGAAGGATGCGATGATCAAAGAATATCAATCGATCATGAAGAATGATGTTTGGGATATTGTCCCAAGACCAAAAGCGAAGTCAGTTGTCACTTCCAAATGCATCTACAAGATCAAGCATGCTGCAGACGGTAGCATTGAAAAGTATAAGGCAATATTTGTAGCTCTAGGATTCTCTCAGAAAGAGGGAGTAGACTATGAAGAAACCTTTGCACCTGTAGCCAGATACACTTCCATCAGATCAGTACTTGCTCTGGCTGCAGTGATGAAATGGAAGATACACCAGATGGATGTCAAGACCGCATTCTTGAATGGTGTAGTAGAAGAAGAAGTATATGTAGAACAACCACTTGGTTTTGAGACACATGATAGAGAGTCTCATGTATGCAGATTGGAGAAATCCCTGTATGGTTTTAAATAGGCACCAAGGACCTGGTACGGTAGAATTGACAACTTTCTATCCAATTTGGGCTTTACCAAGAGTAAAGCAGATTCCAACCTTTACTACAAGGTTGAAGAAGGCAATCCTGTGATGCTCCTACTGTATGTAGATGATCTATTTGTGATAGGTACAGATGGGTTGATTGCTGATACGAAGAGAAATCTTGCTGCTGAGTTCGAGATGAAGGACTTGGGGATGATGCATTACTTTCTAGGTATGGAGGTGTGGCAGATTATAGATGGAATCTTCCTTGGACAAGGGAAGTATGCAGTAGAGATCCTGAAGAGGTTTGGGATGATGGAATACAAGGCTATGGCCACACCTATGGCATCGAACCTGAAGCTATTGAGTGATGCTTCGTCAGAATCGGTTGATGCTACAATGTATTGTCAGATGATTGGGTCATTGATGTACCTAACGAACACGAGACCAAACATTTGCTTTGCTGTGAACAACTTGATTCAGTACTTGACATATCTGAGAAGTGTTCACTTGATTGCTGCAAAGCATATTCTGAGGTACCTGAAGGGTACAATTGATTATGGGCTCAAGTACGTTGCGAATCAGAAGATTAACCTGGAGGGTTATGTTGATTCAGATTGGGCAGGTAGTGCCGTCAACAGGAAGAGTACTTCGGGATGTTTCTTTAGTATGGGATCATGTGTGATCTCTTGGTTTAGCAGGAAGCAATCCTGTGTGGCACTTAGTACAGCTGAAGCAGAGTATGTCGCAGCTTGTTCACCTAGTTGTGAGGCAGTATGGCTGCGAAAGCTACTGTCTGATATATTTGATCTCCAGTTAGATGCTACTTGTATACATTGTGACAACCAGAGTTGCGTGAAGTTATCAGAGAATCCAGTGTTTCATGACAGGTTGAAGCATATCGAGATCAAGTATCACTATATTAGGGATATGGTGCAGAGAGGAGCGGTGAAGCTCCTGTATGTTGCGACGAAGGAACATATAGCTGATATATTGACTAAGCCATTGGCTAGGCTAAAGTTTGAGTACTTCAGAGAGAGACTTGGTGTTCTCCAGATCGAGGCTTCCTCCCAGAGACAGTGATGAGACCCTGAGCCATTCTGACATGGTGAGAGGATTGGTTCCTTCCATGGTCAGATGTAAGGGCTGAGCCATTCTGACATGGTGAGAGGATTGGTTCCTTCCATGGTCAGATGTAAGGGCTGAACCATTCTGCTCATGGCTAAAGTATTAAGTTCCTTCCATGTCATATGTGAGTGTTGGCCATTCCGACGAGCAGGTCGGATGTAAGGGCAACTGCCATTCTCTAGGAGAATTGAGGCGCCTGGTCAGTTACCAAGTAGCTCAGTTGAGGAGGACTGGGGGCCATTCTGATATGATTGTTGGGATGTGTTCCCCTCATGATCAGATATGAGTGCATGCCCTTCCATCATTGTGAGCAGGATGTGTTCCCGCCTGGATGGATGTAAGTGCTGAAGCTTGTCACAGATGATAGTAGGTGTGTCCTATCATGCTGGTGACTGTAAGTGCTATGCCTTTTCACAGATGGTAGTAGGTGTGTCCTACCATGCTGGTGATTGTAAGTGCTGAGCCTTTCCACAGATGGTAGTATGTGTGTCCTGCCATGCTGGTGGATGTGAGCGCTATGCCTTTCCACAGATGATAGTAGGTGTGTCCTATCATGCTGGTGGTTGTAAGTGATGAGCCATTTCACAGATGATAGTAGGTGTGTCCTATCATGATGGTGAATGTGAGTGCTGGGCCTTTCTGATGGGATTGTAGTTTACTACATGATCAGATGTGAGTGCTAGGCATGCCTTTCTGATGAGTAGGTCAGATATAAGTGCTAAGCGAATACCTACACGAGGGTAGGCCTACAACCAGCATGAAAAAGGGCTGGCTCCGTAGAACTTCCTATGACAAGAAGAATCATGAGATAGCACCAGTGTTGATCCAGATTGAGTGATGATCCAGATCTAGTAATGATGATCCAGCAGTAGTGATCCAGATCGAGTGATGATCCAGATCCAATCCAGTGAAGATGATCCAGATATAATGATGACTTGAAGACGAAGATGACTTGAAGATGAGATGATCCAGCTAATACAGAGAAGAAAACCAGTGCTGAAAATTGTGTCGAAAGAATACCTTCCTAGTTAAGAGGGAGTGTTAATGTATATGTAACTTCGGAATGCATTCTTCTATGTATCTTATGTATTGTAACCCGATGTTTATTCCGGGATGTTTCTATTATGTATTTGAGTCATGTGGTCATGCCCGATGTTCCGATCGGGTGGATTAATAATGTAATCAAGTCATATCAAGTCATTAGGTAAGTCCCCACATTTTCGGGGCACTTGAGTTATTATACACTAATTAAGGTGTAGGCTCGAGTATTAATTATTAGGTTGAGCCTACGTGTGAAAAGGCAATTCAAGTGAACAGATGAATATAAATAGAGAGTGAGAGTCTCTCTATTTATCACATTGTGGAAATACTTCACTTGCTCTCCCAAGTGTGGTGCACTACTGAAGAAGGAAATTTTGGGACTAGACAGAAGACAGAAGACTACTGCTGTTTTGGGAGATCTCTTAGTGTTTTGGTGTTGATTCTATCTTAGAGGAAGTTGCGGGGTTTTCTCCTTTATGGTTTCCCCGAGGAAAACTCTTTGTGTCTCTTGTCTCTTGTGATGTGCTTATGTTTTATTGCTGTACTTGTTATTCTCTCAGTGAAAAGATCCTAAGATCTTAATGCTAGCTTAATGTGATAAAAAACTAACATCCATTACCCCATTGAAGCACTATATAAGGAACCCTTTGGATACATTGAAAGGAGGAGGAATTGAAGAGAAAGAAAACTACAGTCCATTGTTTCTGGAGCTTATACTTGAGTCTGGATCCCTTTGTCCCTTGGAGCACTTTTTGTTTTTCCCAAGCTTGCTGTTGCTCATGAAATTGCTGTCGAGAGATAGAGGATTGAAGTGGTGGAGGCCCAGGTGGAGGACTCAGTTTCTCCGATTCGCAGACGTGCCGACAAAGATTGTCACTATTGTAATCTCTATTTTATATTAATAGAAATATCTTTTCTTGTTCAAAAAATGTGTATTTAAATGAGTATTGAATCCATGGATGCTTTTAAATGCTTATATGTTATTGATTATATATGCTATAGTAGGTCTAACACAATTATGTATAACATGCTTGTCTTGTTTGTTGAATGTTGAGAGAGCAAATTACTTATACAAGCGAGAGTGGAAAAGATCAATGAGGATCTACATCAATCATCTGGAATAAGGTATGTTTCAAGATCCTTTAGTGTTAGATATTTGGTTTCTCTTGCATATAGGAAAGGATTGATTTCTGCAGTCACTCTGTCTGTTGTGGTACCCCAAGCCATTGGATGTTTTCTCCGTAACACCCCTTCTCAGTATTGGTGACATTTCCAATATAAACCAATATACACACACTCACACATATGTGTGTGTGTGTGCTTGTATATATATACACACACATATATACATATATGTGTATATATGTGTATATATATATGTATACATACATATATGTATATATGTATACATATATATAGATATATACATATATGTATATATATATATATATATATATATGTATATATATGTATATGTATGTATATGTATGTATATATATGTATATATAAATGTACATATATTAGTCCCTCCTATGACCCCAAACACATGATGCAATTGCCACAATAAAAATTGACATATATAAACAATCTCTAAAATATGGATTTTGGAGATGGGTTTGTATCACACTATCAGATCCAAAATTTCAATTCTCATTACTTTTAAGGGGGGTTTTGTCATCTCCCAAATTTTTCATTGGGTCACAATGGCCTAATAACATTTTCCATATTCATGAGAGTTTTTCAAATTGATGCTAAGGGTCAAATAATTGCCAAGGAGGAAAATTACTAGTTTCCTAGGTTGGGGGTGGAAGATTTTGGATTTGGAAGAAGGGGGACAATAAATGATGTTTTAAAATTAGAATTACATAAATATTTAATAAATGATATAAATAAATGAATACAAAGGAGAATCAAAGTGGCAATTGATCATGAAGACACATGGAATATGTGGTACCCACACAAGCTAGATTTTCTATGCCACATGGAATCCTCCTCTTGTCATTTTGAATCCATAATAAGCCCAAGGGTATTGGGATGATTTGGAAGTTCAAAATACTTGGCATGAATCAATTAATTAGAATTGCAGTGGAAGAGTAACTCCCACTGAAGAGGAAGAGTCAGTTTCAAGCTAGTGAGACACTTGGACTAGATTCCCTAAATCTATGACAACAATGATGAATATGCTATCAAACCTATGAAAAAAATAAGATATGAAGGATGAAATATGATATATATTACATTTTATGGCTAAACATAGCTCCAATATGGCACTTAAGAGATTTAGGGCAGCTAAGATGCTTCCACATGTGATTTGGTGGAAGTGGAAGACAAGGAATTGTTGTACAAGTGGGATTCTTTGGAATATATTCCTAAATAGAGTTGGAATGCATATATTGGAAGGAATTAGAACCATATAGATATTGGAAACTTTATAAATTTCAAGAAAAATAATGAAGGCAGCTTTTGATCATTTGAGAAATTTGCATTTGTGAATTGAGAGAGCTAGTGGATGACTAGTTTCTTTCCTTAATCAATTTCAATGGTGAAATATTCCCATCCAAGTTGGTGTTTGGAGAGGCCACTCAGGTATTTAATGGATATTTAATGGATTTTTATTTTCAGGTGTAAGTTATAGGGAAGCTTATGTTTCCTTCTAGTGAAACACTTTCTCTCAACCGTTTCCAGTTTTTATTGCATATTCTTGCTCATGGAGGGATTGCGGTTTGGGTGATATATTGATATATTTGGGGAAGCTTATAATGCCCCATTATTTTATTTTCTGATTTAAATTCTGTATATTTCAAGTTCATAATAATATCAGGTTGAAATACCAAAATATTTCATGTAAAAATGTTAAACAGTGAAGAAATAATGCCATTTCGCCACTATGTTGTTGTGAACCACTGTATATTTTCATTGTATATTTATGTATTTAATTATCTAAATATTATATTTTATTCATTCTTATAAAGTATCCGGTTGAAATATCAAAGGGTTGTGTATAAAAGTGACTATTAATGAGCAAACAATGACCATTTCCCCACTATATTGATGTATGCCATGATAATGTTGATTATTTCGAATGGAAGAATTTATCTATAATATATTTATGATGAATGGACTGTAATTAATGATTATTAAAAATTTTATGTTTATCACTTAAGCATTTGAGGTCATTTTACTCACTTTAATTGCATTTGGAGAAGATTTGGAACCATTTCCCCAAGGGTTGAATTAGTGATTTTGTAGCTATTTGGGAGAGGGTCATAACAAATTGAACAAACTGAATAATTATGCATATGATAACTTAAAAATTCCCTTAAACATGTATTCCTATTTTCATAAATTCAAGTGGTTTTGGGAGCATTTGAGAAGCCATTTCAAGCATTTACCTAGGGGGAATTGGAGCCCCAATTTGCTAGTAAAGACTCCTACTTTGGTTAGAATATTAAAAAAAAATTCAGAAGTAATTGGAGGATCATAAATAATCCCTAAACATCATATTCAAGTATTAATATCATTCATACAACTTCTTAGAATAGTTTGGAGCATTTGGGTCAGTTTCGAGACCTAGACATCAAAACTAGTCAAAGGTTGAAATTGGGAAAAAAGTGAAAAATTGGTCATTGTAATACAAATTTGAAAAAGGAACATTAAAGTGGTATCAAAGAATGGTATTGAAACCTATTCATTAATACCATAAATTGAATAAAAATTTGTAGACATGTCTTGATTTCACAATAGACCCACTATGCCTACTTTCCTTCCTCCCCGATCAACGAAAGAAGAAATTACAACCATAGATATTGAAGCATGCTTCCAGAAGTATCGAACTTTGAGAGGGGTTATTAATGAAAAGTATTATTTCCAAGAATATCTTGTCCAATATTTATTTTGGCACAAGAAGGAAAATGTGAACTCATTAAATAAAAATCAGCCTACTTGTGAAAAGATCAAAGATTTATTTTTCCCTATAAATGAGGAAGTTATAAACACATCTATAGACATCATGTGGAATGTGTGGAAGAAATTTCGGTATAAAAAGGATGAAAAGAGAATATATGGACCATTACATAAAGAAACATATAATACTGAATTGTATCTTTAATTACCTCAAGGTGATTGTAGAAAAGAACATAAAGAGGAAAGTGAATACAAGCACGCAATCCTTACTGATGGGGGTTGTGAAAATCATAGAGAATTTATTGATGAATCATTGAACTATGAAGGAGTACCTACTGATGGGTGCTCACAAATTTATGTTGGTGAAATAGATATCAGATTTGAAATTGTTTCTGCAAGCCAAAGTTCTCATAAGCATGAAGATGAATACCTTGTGGCAGATAATGTAGAACCAATATCAACTTCCCCATCACCACTCGAGATCCAATAAGTTGATCAAATCAAGAAGAAAGAAGAAGAGGAGGTTCACTCCCATGAAACATCCTTCATTCAAGGGTCTTTGAATATGAGTGAAATGGATATCCATGAGTCCCTTATAATACTCCATGAAACTAAAGCATTGTTGTCAAATTCTTGTTGGAAAATTTCTTCATTGGAGGAGCCATCCTTCCTTGAAGACGTGGAGAAGATTCAAAGAGAAATGTGCAACATTGAAGGTAATTTCATGTCTTTGATTTTTTATAGAAACAATTTGGTTGAGCTTAATTAATGGTTACATAAAGAATACTTGAATAATAATTAGGATATTCATAAGCTCAAAATTCAAAATGAGCAACTTCTTGAGAGGTTGCAAGATACTTGTTCTTCCTCCTATGTTTCAGATTGTCATATGGTATATTTCTTGGAGGATTCTCATGACATGATGGATCATTAGAAAGATGAACACTTTCAGGTTATTGATGTGTTTTAATATGATCTTGATGAGAGCCAATCACATTTTTTGGTGGAAGAGGAACTTGAGTTGCCTCTTGAAAATGGTTACACACATTTTTAAGAAGTGCATGATTCCACCAACGTTTTGCATTTTTAAGGGAGGTGCATAATTATACCTCTATGGATCATTCACATGATGAAAATTGTTAACTTTCTGATCATTTGGGAGATTTTTTTCTTTCTCCTACATGAAGAGTATGGAATTTATATCTCTCTTCTTGATGATGAAATGATTATAGAACCATCTTATTTAAATTTGCAGCAGAATCCTTTGTTACATTATGATGATACACATCTACATGGGAGCACCTATGATGTTCACTTGAGTCACTTGGAGACTCATGATTTTCCTTGCTCCTTTCCTAGTCTATTTGATATTGGAGGAACTTCATCCCACACTTGGGTGAAGAGATATATTATTGAAGAAAATTATTATTGGAAGAAAAATCCTCTATTATGTTATGATGATGTACATATTCATGGGTGTATTGGTGAGATTTATTTGATCCACTTGAAGTATTCATGTTTTCTGTGCTCCTTATTTGGTTCAAATTTTAGTGGAGATTCTTCATTCACTTCTTTGATGAAAGAATACATCGTCGAATATTTTGATGCATATAACATACTTTTGGAGAAGCATTATAGGACATGGGATCCTCACCTATGTCATTGGAGTATATTTTATTGGTCACTTGAATCTTGTATGCACTTGGAAAATGGTGGTCTGCTTACTTGGAGGTATAAGCACTTTCATGATTTTTTGATGAGGGACCTCCTTGATGTACATTTTTACTATGTTGTTATGTACTTTGATGATATATATTATGTACTTGTGATGTTTGGAAGAATGCATACAAGAAAATGGGATCCCATAATTCTATTTTTTAATGGTATGGGTTGGAGAGCACTCTTAATTGTTGTAGTGCAATACAAGCAATGGGACCCTGGGATAGTTTTTAGTCCCATTGATTTCAATTTTTTTGGGAAACAAGTAGTATGGGAGATGCATTCCCCACTTAATAAAGTGATTTTAATCACAGTAGTTCACCAGAAAGCATGGTGGTTCCTATCTAAAATATTCATGGAATCTCAAAGACTCAAAGTTGGGCAACTCAGTGACGACTTCAAAGAATCATACAGAAAGTCGGTTCTTCAACACCCATGTTTGAAATTGCTTGAGGACAAGCAATATTGGGAAGGGAGTATTTTTCATGTCCCAAATTTTACATTGGGTAACAATGGTCTAATCACATTTTCCATATTGATGATAGTTTGTCAACTTGATGCTAAGGGTCAAATAATTGCCAAGGAGGAAAATTACTAGTTTCCTAGGTTGGGGGTGGAAGCTTTGGGATTTGGAACAATGGGGACGATAAATGATGTTTGAAAATTAGAATGGAATAAATATTTAATAAAGGATCTAAATAAATAAATACAAACAAAAATCAAATTGGAAATTGATCATGAAGACACATGGAGGATGTGGGACCCACACAAGCTAGATTTTTTATGCCGCATGGCATCCTCCTCTTTTCATTTAGAATCCATAAAAATACCTAGGGTATTTGGATGAGTTGGAAGGTAAATATACTTTTAATGAATCAATTAATATTTAAATGGAGTGGAAGAGTAACTCCCATCGAACAGGAAGAGACACTTTGGAGCTAGTGAGACACTCGTACTAGATTCCCTAACTCTATGACAACAATGATGAAGATGCTATGAAACCTATGAAAAAAAACAGATATGAAGGTTTAAAACAGACATATATGACATGTAAGGGATAAAAATAGCTCCAAGATGGAGACCAAGGGAGTTAGGGTAGCTAAGATGCTTCCACATGTGATTTGGTGGAAGTGGGAGAGTATGAATTGTTGTACAAGTGGAATTCTTTGGAATATATTCCCAAATAGAGTTGGAATACATATATTATAAGGAATTTGACCCATATAGAACTTGGAAAATTTATAAATTCCAAGAACAAATAATGAAGGCAGATTTTGATCATTTGTGAATTGAGAGAGCTAGTGAATGACTAGTTTCTTTCCTTGGCCAATTTCGAGGGTGAAAGATTCCCATCCAAGTTGGTGTTTGGAGAGGCCAATCAGGTATTTCATAGATATTAATGGAGTTTTATTTGTAGGCATAAGCTTCAGGGAAGCTTGTGGTTCCTTCTAGTTCAACACTTTCTCTCAACCATTTCAATTTTTTATTGCATATCCTTGCTTATGGAGGGATTGCGCTTTGGGTGAGCTATTGATATCTTTGGGGAAGCTTATAGTGCCCCATTATTTCATTTTCTTATGTAAATTATCTTTATTTAAATTTAAAAATACTCTCAAGTCAAAAAACCAAAATATTTCATGTAAAAATGTTTAACAATGAAGAACTAGTGCCATTTACCCACTATCTTGTTGTAAACCATTGTAATGCCGATGATTTCAAATTTGGATATATTTTCATTGTACATTTATGACTGTAATAATATAAATAGGATATTTTCTGAATTCTCAAAAAATATCAGGTCTAAATATCAAAGGGTTGTATGTAAAAGTGACTATTAATGAGCAAACAATTATGACCATTTCCCCACTATATTGATGTATGCCATGATAATATTAATTTGTCACAGTGGTCTAGGATTTGAAAACACATTCTCACAAAGAATACCAACAAATATGCATAAAATTTGCAAAATAGTGGTGCAATGGGAGTAGTAGCTCTGTATAATCAAATGAATAATGAATAATACAATACAATGATCATGGAAGATGCAGGAATGCCAAGACAATTTGAATTCCCAAGGAGTTCATTTGAATTGAATGAATGGGTGTAGCTTAACTGATTGTAAGCCACAGTAAACACACTAGTTAACCAACTGATCAAGTGTCGATTGACTCAAATAAGTCCTAACTGAAGTCAGAGTGCAATGCATGACTGAGTCTAATTGAAAGTATCTTATACACATGTCATTGCATGGCAACCAACAAGTGGTAGCACATCATTAACTCCAATGAACCCCAATGAGGTTAACTGAAGTCAAACTATCCATCAGAGGTGGTTGGAGATGCCCCTGTTGAATCCAGTTCATTAAATATTAATAAAATAATTAATATAATGAAAGGAGGCACCTTCACCACTCACCTTAACTAATTGTAACCATCAGTTATCAATTAGGTGCATTTATGACACTCAGATCACCCCCGGAGTGCTCCATTTAGCCTCCTCGAATGAAGGAGAAGGATTCGTTGGCCTCCTCGAATGAAGGTATGCCTAGGTGTGCTCATGGTGATGTCATATAGTGCTCCTCTGATGTCAATTAAGTGAATAAAACTTAGGATAGTGGTTTAACAAGGCCAAATTGACCAAATTAAGTGTGCATGGTGGGTAAATGTCTCCAACACCCCCCCTTAATCTATACTCAGAGGAGTAGAAACATAAAGTGCATGAAATGCTAGGGCTAGAGAAACTAATGCCATAGGTCACCTTGTACAATAATGAAACTCAAACAATGCCCAAAAAATCAATCTAAGTGAGGAAAAGAGGGAAAAACCAATGGGAAAACCCGCCCTCAAGTTGAACACTAAAAGTAGTCTTATCACCCTAATGAACTCACCCCCAATAGTGAATGGAGGTAAGTGAACTTCTTTTCTAAAAAAATATTGGTGAAGATGTCTGCAATATGTTCACCAGTCAGGCAATATTGCAGAATGATGGTCTTGTCATGCACTAATTCCTTGATATAGTGCATGCGTATCTCTACATGATTGGCTCTCTTCCTGGTAACTGGATCTGTGGATATGTGAATAGAAATTTTATTGTAAAAAAAGAGGAAAATGGAAAAATTACTACCAATATCAAACTCTGAAAGAATGCCTTGCAACCAAACAGCTTGGATGCAAGCATTCACCGCTCCTCGGTACTCGGCCTCTGTTGAAGACAATGCTATGGAGGCCTGCTTTTTTCTAGACCAGAAAATGGGGCCACCACCAAACATGAATACATATATGGAAGTATAATTCTGATCAATAGAATCACCCACCCAATCGGAATCTGTGTAACCAACCAGCTCTAGCTCGGAGTCTGCAACATAGTGAATGCCATAGGTCCTGGTTCCTTGAATATACTAGAGGATCCTCTTGGCTGCCTTCCAATGAATATCATGAGGCTGCTGCATGTATCTTAACACATCATTCATGACATAACATACATCAGTTCGAGAATGAGTCAAGTAGAGCAAGCTACCTATTAGCTGTCGATAAATAGTGCAGTCCATGGGAGGTGTGCTTTTTCCCTCTTCAAGGCTGATCCCTGAAAGGAAAGGGAATGTAGCAGCCCTACATTCAGCCATATTAAACTTGAATAAAAGGTATTATATGTATTTGGACTGAGTGACCATTATCCCATCAGAATTTTTCTCAATTTCGAGCCCCGGAAATTGCTTCAAGAGCCCCAAATCGCTCATTTCAAATGCATTGTGGAGAGCAGTTTTGATCACTGAAATAGAAGTAACTGTGCTACCTGTAATCAGTAAGTCATCAAAATATAATAAAAAAATAATCGAATTACCATCATACTGCTGTATATACACATTTGGATCTGATTTACACCTTTGGAAGTTTTGCAAGAGAAGGAAGGCAAATATTTTGGAATACCACTCTCTTGGGGCCTGTTTTAACCCGTATAGTGACTTCTTTAGCTTGCAAACCAAATATGAATCAGAAATGTAGCCCTTAGGCTACTTAATTTATATCTCCTCATGAATATCTCCATGCAAAAATTATTACTTAATATCCATATGATGCACTTCCCAGTGCTTAGATGCAGAAATTGCCAAAACTAGGCGGATGGAGTCCATTTTTGCAACCGGTGCAAAAGTCTCATGGTAGTCCACACCTTGGAACTGGGAAAAAATTTTTTCCACCAGCCTTGGCTTATATTTTTATGTGCTTCCATCAGCAGCAACCTTATTCCAAAACACCCACTTGCATTGAACCAATTTTCTTCCCATAGGAAGGAGAAACTAGTTCCCAAGTGGTGTTTTTCTTAAGAGAATTCATCTCTTCATCCATGGAAACTTGCCATCTCGGATCCTTTCGAGCATGGTAGTAAGACTTAGGGTCTGAACTTATCATAAAATAAAAATATTATGACAACAAATAATCAGGACAAGAGAGCACAATACCTGTTCTTTGGAAATCAGACTGAGTTCTCCTTGGATCATCCGGATTTCCAATGTTATCTCCTCCAGAGGAGAGTGTCTGTCGGGCCCAAGTTGGGAGATGATTTTGTACTTCAGGTTCTGTTTCAGCATCTGATGTTTTCTGTACATTTATATCATACATTAGAGGATCCAAATGAGGGTCATCACCCCTAATTACATCATCCAAATATTCAGTAGAATAAGAAGGAAATTCAATAGTTTTCTCCTTCACTAGTTATACCTCCTGAAGAGGCTCATCGAACTTGATACTCCTTTCAATGATGATATATTTTTTTTTTATATCCAGTAGCTTGAAACATTTTGATTCTTTAGGATATCTAATAAATATACATTATATGCTTTGCGGTTGCAAAGTCCTCCTTTTATCAAGTGGAATTCGGGCCCATGCAGTGGACCCAAACACCCGCAGATTCGACACATACGGATTGTGTCCAAAGTATGCTTCAAAAGGGGTATTCCCTTTAATGGATGAGTGTCGAACTCTATTATGAATATATACTGCATCATGCATGGATTCATCCCACAAATTTGCAGCCAACTTCTTTTATTCCAACACACAAGTGGCCATCTCCTTGAGAGACCGATTCTTCCTCTCCGCTACACCGTTCTGCTGGGGAGCGTAGGGGACTAAATGCTGGATATGAATACCAATTTGAGAACATATATGCAGTATCTCATTACTGACATAATCCCCACCATTATCAGATCTCAATATCTTGATATTTTGTCCATATGCATTCTCAATCAAGGCCTTCAATTCAGTGAATTTTTCCAAGACTTCCGACTTCTTTTTGATAAAAAAGACCCATGTGTATCTAAAAAAGTCATCAATGAAAGTTAGAACGTACCTTGATCCATTCATTGATGTGATAGGCATGGGAACACTGATATCAGAATGTATCAGTCCCAAGATGCATGATACTCGGCTCGCCTTCCCCCGATCAAACTTATGCTCAGGGTGCTTTCCAACAACATAGCCCTTGCAAATTCCAGTGGTAGCTTTGATGATCGAGAGGCCTTCAACCATATAATTCTTCTGTAATTTATGCAAGTGTTTTAATTTCAGATGGACGAAACTCTCATTCCATATTCTACTAACTTCATTTCCATGAGTCAGCATTGCAACGGGCTTTGCATCTGCCACAAAAGGGGAGAGCTCGTAGGCTTTTGCAAGATGGTTCGCAAGGCCTTTTGGTACAAGTTTCCCAGATGAAAGTTCTATTATCTCTACATCATCCGGGATAAAAGAGACTCTCTTGGGCACTCCTGTATGTGTCATTTGATAAACACTTAGGAGTTTTGATGCAAAATATGGTACATACAGAACATTGGAAAAATAACCATGCTCAAGATCTATAGTACCTTGTCCTTCGGATATGATTATGGAGTCATATTCCATGTGGATGGGAATGGATTTTTTGGTATCCAAAGCTGAGAAGGAGTCTCTTTCAGCCATCATGTGGTTCAAAGCTCCAGAATATATCAAGAGTGCTTTGGACTTAAAATCACTTGCCATGAGGGCATGACCTCTTTCATGCTGTGGTTCTTGATCTTGCCGATTTCTCCTCCGAAAGCTTTCCGAAAGATTGACGTGATTTTTATCAAGAAGAGAAGTAGCTTCATAAAATTTCTTTTTCATACAGGCATGTTCAGGGTGGAAGCCCTTCCCGCAGTATGAACACTTGACTTTTTCCTTTCCATGATGCCCTTTGCTTTTGTTCTTCTTCGAGTTGGAAGGCTCTTCATGCTGCTAGTTTTCTTTAGGCTTAGGAGCTTCAAATTTGGTTTTTGGGTTCTTCTACTTTTTTCCTTTACCCTTCAGATCTTTGGGCCCCAAGACATAAAGGGATTGATCATGAGAGGATCTGATGATCCCCATCTGGATAATCTTATCATGTTCACTTGTTAGGGAATCAATGAATGCATTGAGTGAAGGCATCTTCCATCTAGGGGTTGTGATCTTCCCCACATGGAATGTAGAGACAAACACTAAATAATCAGCTCCAAGTTTGGAGAGTATGGAGAGGATGAGCTGGTCATCCTCTTCTCCACCTTACATTGCTTCAACAGTAAGACAATGTGCTTGAACTTTGTGAAAAAATCATTTAAGGTCTCGAAATTGGAAGGTTGGAGAGACATCAACTCATTTTCAAGATGGTATACTCTCAAATCATCCTATTTTCCATATAGGGTTTCCAATTTGTCCCAAATTTCCTTTGGAGTCTTCAGTCCCGAGAGATGGAAAAGAAGATTCTGGGAAACAGAGAGGCATAAGAATTCAAATGCTTCATCTTTCTTGTTCAAGAATCTAGCTTTGTCTATCACAGAAGAAGGATCTTCTTCAGTGTCCATAGTGACCCTATAGATTCCTCTTGAATGTAGCTGGATCTCCATGTCTCCTTTCCATGAATGGAAATTGAACAGAGTCAAGAGTTCTACTGAAGAAGCCATTTCAAACTGTTGGAGAGAATGCTTTCACATGTTAAAAACTACAAATCACAAAAAAAGGGGCACCGTAAGGTCAGACAGCCTGCACATTTTATGCTTTCATCACACCCAACATAGTTGATCAAGCAAGCTTGATCAACAATTCCTTTACTTGGGGTATTGAGTGGTAAGCCTTGGCTTCTAGTGTAGTGGTGGAATTTTGAGCTTTCGCTCAATTTTTCATTCAATATATGTCAAAAAACTTGTTTTTGAGATATCTGAGCTTCATCTCTCCATGATCTCTGATACCATATTAATTTGTCATAGTGGTCTAGGAACTGAAAACATAGTCTCACAAAGAATATAGACAAATATGCATAAAATTGGAAAAGTAGTGCTGCAATGGGAGTAGTAGCTCTGTATAATCAAATAAATAATGAATAGAACAATACAATGATCATGCAAGATGCATGAATTCCAAGACAATTCAAATTCCCAACGAGGTCATTTGAATTGAATGAATGGGTGTAGCTTAACTGACTATAAGCCATAGTAAACACACTAGTTAACCAATTGATCAAGTGTTGATTGAATAAACTAAGTCCTAACTGAAGTCAGAGTGCAATGAATGACTGAGTCAAACTGAAAGTATCTCAGACACATATCACTGCATGCCAACCAAAAAGTGGTAGCGCATCATTAACGCCAATGAACCCCAATGAGGTTAACTAAAGTCAAACTAACCATCAAAGGTGGTTGGAGGTGCTCCTGTTGACTCCAGTTCATTAAATATTAATAAAATAATCGATATAATTAAAGGATGAACCTTCACCACTCACCTTAGCTGATTTTAACCATCATTTATCAATTAGGTGCATTTATGACACTCAGATCACCCCCGGTGTGCTCCAGTTAGCACCCCCGAATGAAGGAGAAGGATTAGTTGGCCTCCTTGACTAAAGGTAGGAATGGGTGTGCTCATGTGGATGTCATATAGTGCTCCTATAATTTCAATTAATTAAATAAAACTTAGGATAGTGGTTTAACAAAGCCAAATTGACCAAATTAAGTGTGCATGGTGGGTAAATGTCTCCAACAGATAATGCTGATTATTTCGAATAGAAGAATGTATATAAGATATACTTATGATGAATGGAATGTAATATATGAGTATTAAAAGTTTCATATTCAACACTTAAGAATTTGAGGTCATTTTACTCAGTTTAATTGCATTTGGATAAGATTTGGTGCCATTTCCCCACGGGTTGAATTAGTGATTTTGCAGTTGTTTGGGAGAGGGTCATAAAAGCTTGTACAAAATTAATAATGCTGGATATGAGACCTTAACAATGTCCCTTAAACATATTCTACCTATTTTTAGAAATTTGAGTGTTTTTTGGATCATTTGAGAAGCCATTTCAAGCATTTACCTAGGGGGAATTGGAGCCCCAAATTGCTAGTAAAGACTCCTACTTTGGTCAGAATATTAAACAAATTTTCAGAAGTAATTGGAGGGTCATAAATAATCTTTGAAAATCATACTCAAGTATTAATATCATTCATACACCTTCTCAGAATATTTGGGAGCATTTGAGATTTTTCATTGCAGTTACATTCAACAATTTGTCACCAAGAGTGCAAGAAGAGATGGAGAAAACCCATGTTTCATTAACACAATTTAACTATTTCAAATGGAAGGCATAAATGGTGATTCAAATGAGTTCAATAGGCCTATATAGAGGCACCAAGGGGACAAAGGTTGAACCAAACTCTGTAGTTGAGAAATTGAAATTCTTCAACAGACTTGATGAAGCCCTCAGAATGCGTTGTCTCAGCATTTCAAGAGACTTACTCTTCCATGTTGACAATATAGATACCCCCGAAGAATTATGGATGAATATTGAATATTTTTTTGGGAATACTAATGAGATGAGAGGTCACCACCTCAAAAATGAGCTCATCTCCTTAATCCCTGCTCATTTTGAGACAATCGAAGATTTATTCACCAAATTCAAGTCATTAGTGCTTCATCTCAAGAAATGTGGCATAGAGAAGAAGGAACATCGGCTAATATTTTCCATACTTTCAAATCTAGGGATAAATACTCTTTGTTTGTAAGCACATTTCACTCTAGCAAGATCACAACTCAAAACTAGTGAATGCATGCATTGGCTGAGTTCATGGAGTCTTTGACCCAAGAACAAGAAAAGATAGTACAAATGGTGTTGTTCAGGACATTACGCCCTTGTAACCTAGGGTCTGGGGTTACCAACTTACTAATAACTTGCAGACAATTAGATTTTTACAGGGAATGGAAAGAGAATAGGAAGAAAGTCTTAACTTACTCGATTAACGAAGGTTGATCCAAGCTTGATCTTCTCTCGCTCCACTCCTTTCCAAAGATTTTAGGGAAGCACCTCTTCACCTGCAAAGAGAAAATCCTTAAAGTAATATCTCATGCATATATATATCAGAGGTTAGATGAACAACATATTGATAATATAAACAAACACATTAATTAACCAATACACATGAAATATACACAATACAAGGTTGGAAGAAGCATTCTCTTTATTAACAATCGATGAATAAGATAAGAATACAACCCAGCTTTTGAGACAAGGACTCCTCTACAACCAAAGGACTCTGAGTTTTTCTGCTCCAATAATCTGAAGGTATACCACCATCATAACATTTCTCTCTAAAATTGATTGATTAGCCCCCACCCTAAGGCCTCTATTTATACTTTGGGAAATAGAGTGGTTTCGAAGGTTGGGATGGTTGATATGGTTGGTATAGTTATGGATTAGGACCCAAATTATCTCATCTAATATTGATTTATATTTCTTAATGTCAAATTAAGGTATACACGGTTATTGATATAGGAAACTCGCATATAATATGTGTTTTTCTCAAAGGGAACTCGTGTATGCAAGTATACGCGGGTTGCAATGCCAATACTCACTTATGATACATGAGTTGCAATACATATAGTAGCGTATGCAACCCAAAACTTAGAATAAAAAATATATAAGGCTGGTGTGAAGATAATGCATCAAAGGTCATGCACATCTATAGTGTTTTGGTCACCTCAATCCTAATTTTTCCTTTTTTGTACCAACATGAGGAATGTCAGCACTAAGACGGAGAAGTGCCATTTTGGATGATAACAGATTCCCACTAATGTGTAAGGTCAAAGGGAAGCGATGGCTGAAATACATTATAATCATTATCTTGAAGAACTCAGAAATCCAAGGAAGCAGAGGAAGTACCTAAAACAAATACATATCAATGTCATATACAAAATCATATCTGAGGATGCCATGTTCAATATACTGGAACAGTAGCTCCTTTACAATATTTGAGTACATCATATGATATAGGTACTAGACCACGTATATTACAAAGGTGGATCGAAGCCACAATATACAATGATGAATCTTCAAAAATATGGAAGTTGTGTAAGGGAACACAACACAATCTTGTGCAACTTAGGTTAAACATGGGAACCTAAGGTCTTCGTCAAAATCCAAAGGAACCAATACAATCCAAGCCATGTGAATAGATGTGTCGAATTTGAACATGGATAGGATTCAACATATTGTCAATCAATAGGTGATAATTGACAACTGAAGAAAAGGAATTCACCAATGATGAAAGTGAATCCTAGGGAACTATCATCAAAACTCTAGGTCTTCGTCTTCAGGGAATACTGATGAGAAACAATGCTATGATTAGGAAGGCAATAGATCCTCAAATGGATCACAAGAGTGACTAGGAATTGGATAAGGGAAAATAGACACAAGTGGTATCAAATAGGACAATGATAGAATCAAGATAATAATCGGATGCAGGGATAAATCCTATGGAAATTGAACCCAGTGATAGATTAATTTTACTCACAACAATTATCAAATAATCATGCAAAATCACTCACAAAAGAGACTGAATAATGAGCTGAACACTAAACTGTATTGAATAAGTTTACAATAGCCAAACCTATAATAACATAGGCTGATGTATTAAATAATTACATCAGGGATTCGAATGCATGAGGAGCAATTCGAATCTAGCATAAAGCAGGCTTACTAAAATTAAGCAAATCCCCCATAAGTGTAAAAAGCTGATCCCAAATCTGTCATGGAGCTCATGAATTGGAAAAAATGCTTAGGCAAGCTAAAGAGTGATGGAATGAAAACTCATACATGCTTTTCCAAGGAGAAAAGAGTGGAGGATGTAGAGGACAAAAAACTAGTTCACCTCACCTAGTCAAACTTTCCCAATTGCCTTAAAACACTGAAAAAGCAGGCAATAAAGCAGAAAAAGCTGAAGGGCGCCTAGGAGGCCAAGAATAAAGTAGAATTGATTCCTTGAGGTTTCCCAAGTGCTACATGAGTCAAATAAGGCAATTTTGACCACTATGGATAGGTAAATGACAACTTGCATAAGGTGGGACACATGAACTAGGCAAATAAGACAAACATAGTTAAATTAATGTCTAAGGTGGTAAACTATGGGTTGATTATTCTAACACCCCCCCTTAAGCCTGACTTATGAGTAATATATCAGAAAATTATAGGGCCTAGAAACAAGGCTTAGTCACCCTTTACATACTGCATGTCCATACAACCAAGGAAAGAGGCAAAAACCACATGGGAAAATCCTCCCTTAAACATGGACTGTAAAACAAAATTTGGAAATATTGTCTTCACTCATGCTTCACAGCATGATCAGTAATCCCCAGTAGTGATTTGAGATTGCTGAAGGTATTCTCACAAAATGATTTGGTGAAGATATCAGCTACTTGTTCTGAAGATGAACAGAAGAGTAGGTGAATGGTGCCATCATGCACAAGCTCTCTGATGTAGTGCATATGGATCTCAAAGTGTTTGGTTATCTGCTTCTAAACTGGATCTTTGCATATTCGAATGGTACTCTGGTTATCACAGTAGATGGTAGTTGAGTACTCTGATTCAAAACCACACTCTCCAAGTAATCCCTGCAACCATAAACATTGAGTTGCTGCATTAACAACTCCTCTGTACTCTGCTTCTGTAGATGAGAGTGCAATGGCACTCTGTTTCTTGCTTGACCAGCTGATTGGACCTTCTGCAAGCATGAACACATATCCTGATGTGGAATTTTTGTCTGTGCTATCACCTGCCCAATCACTGTTAGTAAATCCAATCAAATCAAGATCAGATTTTGCGTTATAGAAGATCCCATGTGTCCTTGTTCCCTGAACAAAGTTAAGGATCCTTTTGGCTGCTTTCCAATGGATATCATGAGGCTGATCCATGTATCTAGAAGCCACACTTACATAGGTGAAGAATCAGCTTCTTCCAGCTTCACTCCTGAAAGGAAAGGAGTCTTGCTTGCTTTGCAATCCGTCATTCTGAATGTGTTCAGCAAATCCAAGGCATACTTGGACTGGTGCACCTTGATTCCAGCTTTGGTTTGAGCAATCTCAAGCCCCAAAAATTGACTTAAGAGCCCCAAATCTGTCATGGAGAAGGCTTGGTTCATTACACCCTTCAAGGAAGCAATCTCATCCTTTGAGCTTCCTGTAATGAGGAGATCATCAACATATAACACAATTATCATTAATGAACCATTAATTAACTTCAAATAGACATTTGTATCTAATTTGCACCAAACAAAATTTAGAGATAGCAAGAAGCTATCTATCTTGGCATACCAAGCCCTGGGGGCTTGCTTTAGCCCATACAATGACTTTCTCAACTTGCACACAAGAGAAGGGTTAGTAGCAAATCCTTGAGGATGCTGCATATATATCTCTTCAGTAATATCTCCATTCAGGAAGGAACATTTTATATCCATGTGATGTACCTCCCATTGCCTTGAGGCTGCAATGGCTAAGGCTAGCCTGATGGAGTCCATCTTTGCCACTGGTGCAAAGGTCTCATTGTAATATATTCCATGAACCTGTGAGTATCCCTTGGCTACCAATATATCCTTGTACTTCAGAGGTGAACCATCAGCAGAAAATCTGGTCTTGTAGACCCACTTACACTGAACTAACTTCCTCCCTGGGGGAAGATCCACTAACTCCCATGTGTTGCTCTTCTGGAGTGAGCTGAACTCTTCCTTCATGGCTGTTTTCCATCTTGGATCTCCTACTACTTATTCATAAGTTTGAGAATCATATTCCACCATCAAATAGCATTTTTCAGCAAACATAGGATCCTTCATGCATAGACCACTCTCAAATTGAGATCTAGTCCTCCTTCGGTCATTGGGATCCCCAGCTAGCTCTCTTGCTGCATGTAGTGTCTTGGCTGCCCATTTTGGCCTTGTAGGTCTGTTAGGGTCTGCAATAAACTCATCACTATAATACATATCAGAATCATCATGTTCAACAAACTCTTCACTTACTTTCAGAGGTTCGGGTGGTGAAGAGGCTTCTCCAACTTCCACTGCTGCAAGGGGTTCTTCTTCAAACTGAACACACCTTTCAATAAAGGCTTTGTTTGTGCTCAAATTTATCAGCTTGCACCCTTTAGAATATTCAGAGTACCCAACAAATAGACACTCTTGGCTTTGGGGCTGCAAAGCCTTCCTCTTTTCTGTTGGAATTCTAGCCCAAGCCCTTGAGCCAAAAATCCTGAAATGGGTCACATCTGGCTTGTGCCCACTCCATGATTCGAAAGGAGTCATACCTTCAAGCTGTTTATGAGGCACCCTATTCTAGATATAGGCTGTACATTTTATAGCTTCGGCCCAGTACTTTGGTGGCAAAGTTTTGGCCTCCATCATGCATGTTTCCATCTCCTTCAGTGATCTGTTCTTCCTCTCAGCAACACCATTCTGCTATGGTGTGTAAGGGATAGAATGTTGCATCTGAATACCTGCATCTACACAATAATTAATAAAATCAGACTTGACATACTCACCACCATTGTCATATCTGAGGACCTTGATTTTCCTCCCAGATTGGTTTTCAACCAAAGCCTTAAAGACTTTGAAGAGGCCAAAAACTTCAAACTTGTGTTTCAGGAAGTAAACCCAGCAATACCTGGAAAAGTCATCTATGAAAGTCAATGCATATTTGGCCTGACTCATGGACATATGAGGGAATGGGACAGAAACATCACTGTGGATCAGCTCAAGGGGTGCAGAGGTTCTCTCATGACTAGCTCTCTCAAATTTGTGCTCTGGGTGTTTTCCTAGGATACAACCTTGGCAGACTCATTTGGAAAATTTTATCTTGGGCAACCCTATGACCATCTATTTTTCACTAAGATCAAAAAGATACTTGTAATTTTGGTGGCCAAATATTTCATGCCAAAGCTTGCTATCCTCATTAGCATGAATCAGAAGAGCAGAGGGGTTTGAGTAGGGTAGGAAGTGTGAGAACATGTATACCTTTTGAGCATGATTTGCAACTCCTTTTGCAATGACTTTACCACTTGAGATCTCTGTGATCTCAACTTCATCAGGGGAGAATATGACTTTCTTTGGAGACCCAGAGTGAGTCATCTGGTACACCGATAAGAGGTTGGAGGCAAGACCAGGCACATACAGCACATTGTTGAACTGACCATGATCAAGATCAATCCTCCCTTTGCCCAAAATTTCAGTGAGAGAGTCATCTCCCAGTACTATAGGTGGTCCTTTCGACATGTCAAGTGAGGAGAATGCCTCCTTGGTCGAAACCATGTGTCTTGAAGCTCCAGAATAGATGATGAAACTAGGTGAGCTTGATGTGCCAGCAACCAATGCATGAACTCTCTCTCTGTCTTCTGAAACTTGATCCTCCTTCTCTCTTCTTTGAGCTGTCTGGAAGGGAGATGAAATTATTCTCCAGGATTTGGGTCAGCATGTCTATTTGCTTCTTCATACAAGAGCTTTCGGTGTGATTTCCCTTATTGCAGTATGTGCACTTGCTCATTTCTCCTTTATTCTTCTTCTTCTGGTAGTTCTTCTTGGAACCTTGTGGCTCCTTCGGAGACTTGTTCTTGTCTCCCTTTTGCTCAGGTGGATTTTTAGCTTTCTTTTTTATTTTTGAATCCACCTTTGAATCTCCAGCAATCAGAGCTTGATCTTTGGATGATTTGATGGTGCCCATCATCACCAGGTTGTCTTATTCTTGTGTGAGAGATTCCATGAAATCTACAAGGATAGGCATCTTCCAGGTTCGAGCTGTCAGTTTTGTGGCATAGAAGCTCGAAACAAACACTGAATAGTCAAGGCCAAGCTTTGAGAGAATGGACAAGACCAACTGATCATCCTTCTTTTTGATCCCACACTGTTTCAGCTGCAAAACAAGTGCTTTGAACTTAGAGAAATAGAGTTGCAGTGATTCAAAGCTATTTGGACTCAGGGAGATCAGTCCATTCTCAATTTGATGTCCCCTCATCTCATCTATCTTTCCAAAAATATCAGCAAGCTTCTCCCATAATTCATTCGGTGATGTCAATCCATCAAGATGGAAAAGGAGGTCTCTGGAAATACTCAGACACAAGAGACCATAGGCCTCATCCCTCCTGTTGTGCCATTTTATCTTCTCTGCAGCTGCATTGGGCTCTACTTCTATTGCCATAGTCACCCTGTAGAGGCCTTTCACTCTCAAAAGTATCTCCATCTCTGCTTTCCATTCAATGAAATTGAAAGGAGTCAAGATATTTTTCTCAGATTGATCCATATCTTAGAAAATTTGTCCCGGCTGTCAGTAGAAGGCTCCCAGTCACTGATTTGGAACCTGCAAAACAATTTTGAAGGAGAGAAATCGATCTGCAATGGCTCTGATACCATGTGGAAAGTGAACCCAGTGATAGATTAATTTTACTCATAACAATTGTCAATTGATCATGCAAAATCACTCACAAAAGAGACTGAATAATGAGCTGAACACTAAACTGTATTGAATAAGTGTACAATAGCCAACCCTGTAATAACATAGGATTTTGTATTAAATAATTATGTCATGGATTTGAATGCATGAGGAGCAATTCGAATCTAGCATAAAGCAGGCTTACTAAAATTAAGCAAATCCCCCATAGGTGTAAAAATCCGATCCCAAATCTATCATGGAGCTCACGAATTGGAAAAAAGGCTTACCACAAGCTAAAGAGTGATGGAATGAAAACTCATACATGCTTTTCCAAGGAGAAAAGAGTGGAGGATGTAGAGGACACAAAACTAGTTCACCTCACCTAGTCAAACTTTCCCAATTTCCTTAAAACACTGAAAAAGCAGGCAATAAAGCAGAAAAAGAAGAAGGGCACCTAGGAGGCTAGGAATAAAGCAAAATTGATTGCTTGAGTTTTCCCAAGTGCTACATGAGTCAAATAAGGAAAGTTTGACCACTATGGATAGGTAAATGACAACTTGCATAAGGTGGGACACATGAACTAAGCAAATAAGACAAAAATAGTTAAATTAATGTCTAAGGTGGTAAACTATGGGTTGATTATTCTAACACCCCCCCTTAAGCCTGAATTATGAGTAATATATCAAAAAATTATAGGGCCTAGAAACAAGGCTTAGTCACCCTTTACATACTGCATGTCCATACAACCAAGGAAAGAGGCAAAAACTACATGGGAAAATCCTCCCTTAAACATGGACTGTAAAACAAAATTTGGAAATCTTGTCTTCACTCATGCTTCATAGCATGATCAGCAATCCCCAGTAGTGATTTGATATTGCTGAAGGTCTTCTCACAAAATGCTTTGGTGAATATATCAGCTACTTGCTTTGAAGATGAACAGAAGAGTAGGTGAATGGTGCCATCATGCACAAGCTCTCTGATGTAGTGCATATGGATCTCAATTTGTTTGGTTCTCTGCTTCTAAACTAGATCTTTGCAGATTCGAATGGTACTCTGTTTATCAAAGTAGATGGTAATTGAGTACTCTGATTCGAAACCACACTCTCCAAGTAATCCCTGCAACCATAAACATTGATTTGCTGCATTAACAACTCCTTTGTACTCTGCTTCTGTAGATGAGAGTGCAATGGCACTCTGTTTCTTACTTGACCAGCTGATTGGCCCTTTTGCAAGCATGAACACATATCCTAATGTGGACTTTCTATCTGTGCTATCACCTGCCCAATCACTGTCAGTGAATCCAATCAAATCAAGATCAGATTTTTCTTTATAGAAGATCCCATGTGTCCTTGTTCCCTAAACAAAGTTAAGGATCCTTTTGGCTGCTTTCCAATGGATCTCATGAGGCTGATCCATGTATCTAGAAGCCACACTTACATAGGTGAAGAATCAGCTTCTTCCAGCTTCACTCCTGAAAGGAAAGGAGTCTTGCTTGCTTTGCAATCCTTCATTCTGAATTTTTTCAGAAAATCCAAGGCATACTTGGACTAGTGCACCTTGATTCCAGCTTTGGTTTGAGCAATATCAAGCCCCAAAAATTGACTTAAGAGCCCCAAATTTGTCATGGAGAAGGCTTGGTTCATTGCACCCTTCAAGGAAGCAATCTCATCCTTTGAGCTTCCTGTAATGAGGAGGTCATCAACATATAACACAATGATCATTAATGAACCATTAATTAACTTCAAATAGACATTTGGATCTGATTTGCACCGAACAAAATTCAGAGATAGCAAGAAGCTATCTATCTTGGCATACCAAGCCCTGGGGGCTTGCTTTAGCCCATACAATGACTTTCTCAACCTGTACACAAGAGAAGGGCTAGTAGCAAATCCTTGAGGCTGCTGCATATATATCTCTTCAGTGAGATCTCTATTCAGGAAGGCACATTTTACATCCATGTGATGTACCTCCCATTTCCTTGAGGCTGCAATGGCTAAGGCTAGCTTGATGGAGTCCATCTTTGCCACTGGTGCAAAGGTCTCATTGTAATCTATGCCATGAACCTGTGAGTGGCCCTTGGTTTAACGAGCATGACAAAGACATAAAAGTACAGTCGAAATCTTTTTCATGTTTAGGTATAGAGCACGAAAAAGAGAAAACTAAGCTCATACCGAGTGTTCCTTTTCCGTAAGTTTAGTCCCTCAGGTCTGGAAAAGTGATAAACCTATGCCTGAGAATACTCTTATAAATTCCATAGAAAATATAGTGATCCTTTCTCGTATTATTGCACATGGTCTGAGAAAGAGATAACCTACCACCAATGTGGATGCCTATTCATATATTCTTTACAAGCCTGAATGGACAAATTTGCTCGGCAGTCAAGTCTATTTTGAGGTGTTAGACCTGGGCCTAAATAAAATCCACAAGGGCGGGGAGCCTTATAAAGGGGATATCTTGTAAAAAAAGACCAAAATGAGGCTCAATTTGGCGTGAAAAATAGCTAAGAAGTCTCCCCTAAACCTATGATAGATGCAGCATGAGTACCAAAGACAATAAATGTGTTCTATACTAGGGTACTCATGGAAGGGAAGCCCTATCCATGAAAGAACAATGGTATCGACAAGGTACGAATGGTTAAATACCATAGTCCATGGTTAAAGTGGTAATCCTAGGGTTAAGGCGGATTATATTATTCTTGCACATTGATCTAGGAACAAAGCATCAATCTCATCAAAGAATAATCAACAAATAACTCATGAAATGGTGTTAATCGGAATCGAAATTGGTTTCCTCTCTGTATTTTTAATAAACAATGAATGGTTACAATACCAATGTCAAGCAATAGCTTGAATCACTGAGAAATTCGAATACTTAAGGAGGAAATTCGAAATCATGAGTGAGTCTGGCTTAACTGACTGTTAGCCATTCAATCACACTCAGTTAACCACTTGACCAAAACCCTAATTGACTCACCAAACCCTAACTGAAGTCGAAGTGCAATAAATGACTGAATCTCAACTGAAGGAGATCAAACACATTTCAAAGCAAGCCAACCATCAATTTCTAGTGTTCCATGACTTCAATGAACCCTGATGAGGTTAACTGAAGCTAAACTGATCATCAAAAGTTGGTGGAGGCGCCCCTGTTGACTCCAGATCATTACATAATATTAAATAATCATTAAATAATATATTTAATGAGAGGAGGCACCTTAACTGACTGGTTGAACTGATTGTAGCCACCAATAGCAATTAGGTTCATTAATATCACTAAGATCACCCCCGGAGTGCTCCAGTTAGCCTCCTTGACTGTAGGAGAAGGCTAAGTTAGCCTCCTTGACTGTAGGCAGGCATGGGTGTGACTGGATGATGGAAATTAATGCTCCACTGATGTCAATTAATGTCAATTATACTTAGGATAGTGGTTTAACTAGGCCAATTTGACCAAAAAGAGTGTGTATGATGGTAAATGTCTCCAACACCCCCCCTTAAGCTATACTCGAGAAGATTTAGAAAACATAGATGCATAAAAATGATGGGCCTCAAAAACTAAGGCCATAGGTCACCCTGTACAATGCTGAAACTGAAACAATGCTCAAAACAAAC
Source organism: Pseudotsuga menziesii (assembly GCA_001517045.1). Classification (NCBI taxonomy): domain Eukaryota; kingdom Viridiplantae; phylum Streptophyta; class Pinopsida; order Pinales; family Pinaceae; genus Pseudotsuga; species Pseudotsuga menziesii. Next base: position 40,772 of record LPNX011143289.1, read on the forward strand.
TAAGTGAGGAAAAGAGGGAAAACCTAGTGGGAAAACCCCCCCCTCAAGCTGAACACTGAAAGTAGTCTGGATCACCCTAATGAACTCACCCCCAATAGTGAACGGAGGTAAGTGAACTTATTTTCTGAAAATCTCTTGGTGAAGATGTCTGCAATCTGCTCATCAATCGGGCAGTATTGCAGAATGATGGTCCTGTCATGCACTAGCTCCCTAATGTAGTGCATGTGAATCTCTACAAGTTTGGTCCTCTGCCTGGTAACTAGATCTGTGGATATCTTAATAGCACTCTGGTTGTCACAAAATATGACGCTGTACAAAGTAATACCAATATCAAACTCTGAAAGAATGCCTTGCAACCAAACTGCTTGGATGCAAGCATTCACCACTCCTAGATACTCGGCCTCTACTGAAGATAGTGCTATGGCAGTCTGATTTTGGCTTGACCAGCAAATGGGGCCACCACCAAACATGAATACATATCTAGAAGTTGAATTCTGATCAATAGAATCACCCACCCAATCGGAATCTGTGTATCTAACCAGCTCTAGCTCAGAGTTTGCAACATAGTGAATGCCGTAGGTCTTGGTTCCCTAAATGTACTGGTGGATCCTCTTGGCTGCCTTCCAATGAAGATCATGAGGCTGCTGCATGTATCTTGATATAACATTCATGGCATAACAAATATCATGCCTATAATGTGTCAAGTACAACAAGCTACCAATCAGCTGTCGATAGATAGTGTAGTCCATGGGAGGTGTGTGTTTTCCTCCTTCAAGGCTGATCCCTGAAAGGAAAGGGAATGGTGCAGGCCTAAATTCAGCCATGTTAAAATTTACTAATAGGTATGAAATTTATTTGGACTGAGTGACCATAATTCCATCAGAATTTCGCTCGATTTCGAGCCCCAAAAATCGTTTTAGAAGCCCCAAATCACTCATTTCAAAGGCATTGTGGAGAGCAGTTTTGATGGCTGAAATGGAGGCAACTGTGCTACCTATGATCAGTAAGTCATAAAAATATAAGGCAATGATAATTATATGACCATCATGCTACTGTATTCTAATCTACATCTCTGAAAGTTTTGCGAGAGAAGGAAGGCATCCATCTTGGAATACCACTCTCTTGGGGCCTGTTTTAACCTGTATAGTGACTTCTTTAGCTTGCAAACCAAATATGGACCAGTGATGTAGCCCTCAGGATGCTTCATGTATATCTCCTCATAAATATCTCCATTCAGAAAGGCTGACTTAACATCCATGTAATGCACCTCCCAGTGCTTGGATGCTGAAATAGCCAAAACAAGGCAGATGGAGTCCATTTTTGCAACCGGTGCAAAGTTCTCATGGTAGTCCACTCCTTGGACCTGAGAGAAAAATTTTGATACCAGCCTTGCATTATATTTGTAGGTTCTTCCATAAGCAGCAACCTTTTTCTGAAACACCCACTTGCATTGAACCAATTTCCTTCTCTGAGGAAGAGAAACTAGCTCCCAAGTAGTGTTTTTCTGAAGAGAATGCATCTCTTCATCCATGGCAACTTTCCATCTCAGATCATTCCGAGAATGGTAGTAGGATTTTGGATATGAACTAATAATAAAATATCAAGTTTAGTACACCAAATTACAATAACAAGAGAGTGCAATACCTGCTCTTTGGAAATCATACCAGGTTCTCCTTGGATCATCCGGATTTCCAATGTTTTCTCCTGCGGAGGAGAGTGTCTGTTGGGCCAATGTAGGAAGATGATTTTGCACTTCATGTTCTGATTCAGAATCTAATGATTTTTGCACACTGATATCAGAAATCATAGGATCCAAATCAGGGTCATCACCTCCAATTTCATCATCCAAATATTCAGTAGAATAGGAAGGAAATTCAGCAGTTTTCTCCTTCACTAGTTCCACCTCCTGAAGAGGCTCATCGAACTTGACACTTCTCTCAATGATGACCTGTTTGGTATTGATATCAAGAAAATTGAATCCTTTATATTCATTAGGATACCAAATAAATAGACATTATATTCTTTGCGGTTGCAAATCCCTTCTTTTATCAAGCAGAATTCGGGCCCATGCAGTGGACCCAAACACCCGTAAGTTCCACACATCCGGCTTGTGTCCGAAGTATGCTTCGAAAGGAGTCTTTCCTTTCATGGATGAGTGTGGCACCCTGTTATGAATGTATGCTTCAGCATGCATGTCTTCAGCCCACTTATTTGCAGCAAGCTTCTTTGACTCCAACATACAGGTGGTCATCTCCTTGAGAGACCGGTTCTTCTTTTCCGCTACTCCGTTCTGTTGGGGAGTGTAGGGAATTGAATGATGGACCTGAATACCAATTTTGGAGCATATGTATAGAAAATAATTACTGAAATACTCCCCTCCATTATCATATCTCAAGATCTTTATCTTAAGCCTAGAGGCATTTTCGATCAAGGCCTTCAATTCAGAAAATTTTTCACATACTTATAATTTCTTTTTTAGAAAGAAAACCCATGTATACCTTGAAAAATCATCAATAAAATTAAGGAGGTACCTTGATCCATTCATGTATGTGACAGGAATCGGACCATTGATATCAGAATGTATCAGCCCCAATATGCTTGTTTCTCGGTTTTCCTTCCCCCAATCAAACTTGTGCTCAAGGTGTTTACCAATCACACAGCCCTTGCAAATTCCTGTGGTTGCCTTGATGACCCAGAGGCCTTCAACCATGGAGTCTTTCTGTAATTGCTGCAAATATTTGAAATTAATATGGCCAAAAATCTCATGCCACAACCTACTAACCTCATTTCCATGAGTTATCAAAGCGGTGGGCTTTGCATCTGCAACAAAGTGAGAGAACTCATAGGCTTTTGCATGATGGTTTGCAAGGCCTTTAGCAATGAGTTTCTTGGATGCAATTTATGTTATCTCAACATCATTTGGGATGAACGAGACTCTCTTAGGAATTTTTGTATGTGTCATCTGATAGACACTAAGTATATTTGCTGCTAGAGACGGTACATACAAAACATTAGAGAAAAAACCATTTTCTATATCTACAGTACCTTGTCCTTCGGAAATGATGGTGGAGTCATATCCCATGTGGATGGGGATGGATTTTCCAGTCTCCAAGAATGAAAAGGAGTGTTTTTCAGCCATAATGTGGTTCAAAGCTCCACTGTCAATCAGCAGTTCTTTGTACTTCGAAGTTCTTTCCATGAGGGCATGACCTTTCTCATGCTGTGGTTCCTGATCTTGGTGATCTCTCCTCCGAAAGCTCTCTGAAAGATAGATGTGATTCCTCTCAAGGAGAGAGGTTGCTTCATACAGGCATGTTTAGGGTGAAAACCCTTCCCACAGTAAGAACACTTGAATTTTTCTTTCCCATTGTGCCCTTTTCCTTTGTTCTTCCTTGAACCGGAAGATTCATGATGTTGCTGGTTTTCAACTCTAGGATTTGGAGCATCAAATTTAGTTTTCTGATTTTTATGCTACGTTTCTTTACCCTTCAGATATTTGGGCCCCGAGACATGGAGGGCTTGATCCTAGGAAGATCGGATGATCCCCATCTGGACAAGCTTGTCATGTTCATTAGTTAGGGACTCAATGAAGGCATTAAGTGTAGGCATCTTCTACCCAAGGGTTGTGAGCTTCCCCGCACGGAATGTAGAAACAAAAACTGAATACTCAGCCCCGAGTTTGGAGAGGATGTCAAGGATGAGCTGATAATGCTCCTTCTCCACTTTGCATTGCTTCAAGAGTAAAGCAGTATGCTTGAACTTTGTAAAGAAATCATTCAGAGTCTTGAAATTGGATGGTTGGAGAGACATGAGTTCATTTTCGAGTTGGTAAAATATCAAGTCATCATGATTTCCGTATAGAGATTCCAATTTGTCCCATATTTCTTTTGGTGTCTTCAGATCCGTAAGATGGAAGAGAAGGTCTTCAGAAATACAAAGGCACAAGAAACAGAGGGCAGTGACCTTCTAAGTGTTCAGAACTACATTGACCCTTACTGTGTGCATGGTACTAAAAAAATGGGTACTTGCATCCCTATTGTTCATATTCCCAGCTTGCCTTTACAGGTGTTGGTAAGCACAATAATGAGGGTTTCAGGATCATCATCACTTTATCTTGCAACTCGAAACCAAATGATACTTGCGGTGGAATGTCTACAGGGAGCCTTATTTGATTGGTGCTTGGGAGTAATCTCAATAATGAAGAAGCAACTCTCTGACTACAAGAGAGGCTGATGAAAAAACTTCGGTTCTTCTAGAATATTGGTGGCCTTTTTCTTTGAGAGAGTTCCCGCTTTGAGCCCTGCAGTACCTCTACCAGCTTTCTCTCCCCATCATCCTAGAGTGAGTAGTTGGGGAGAAATATTCCTCCGCCATGGCAGCGGTGGATTGGTTCAGAGTGTGTACAATGAGGACTTCTACCTATGGTGGGAGTGACAGCTACTGGCACTGGAGCAATTTCCATATGTTGAGATGGATTTCCGAGGTGACAATGACCTTTTCATCCCTCCTGGAGGAGCATGGGGAGCGTCAGGTATTTTGGTTTTTCAAGTTTTTTAATTTTTTATGAATTTTTAGTCATAAAGATATATACATATGTATACAAGTTTTTAATCTTGTAAATGTTTAAAACGTAGATATTGGACCAGTCCGACCTGATGGGAATCCTTGTATGTATGTGCGATCAGTTGCAGGAGAGGATCAGGGTTTGATCAGGGTTCTTGAGGGGAAGCAGGCTAGGCTTACCCAAAGAGTCCCTACTTTATGCATTGAGCAGACCCCTACCATTATTCAGGAACTAGTGGTTGGTATCCCACCTACCTGGATACACCTTATGAGAAGGGTAGCCAAGGAAGTGCTTGTTTACATAGATTCCGCTGAGGCTGCTGCAGCTGAACAAGTTGAAGAGGCCCGAGAGCATGGTGACCAGGATGATCAGGGTGGCCAGGGTGGTCAAGATGACCAGGGTGTTCAATCTTAGACCTAGGAGCATTTTATGGATTACGATCCAAATTTTGTATATTTTTTGTATATCATACAGTTATGACTTGACTGGATCTGAGGACCAAAAATTTGACCTATCTACATGGATAGATATTCACACACACACACACACACACACACACACACACACACACACACACACACACACACACACACACACANTTTGTTTACATGTGTTTTTGCAATGTATCTGTTGTGTATTTTTATGAAATATATGTTAAGTGCCAATCCAAAATATAATTCGCATATACATCAGTTAATGAATTTTGATTTCTTGGAATATGATTAAATGTAATAAAATCAAAATTTATTTCCAATATCCTAACTTGCATAAACTAACGTAATAAAATAGGGTTTCACACCTGATAAGATCGATTAAGCTGGGAAACCATTAGTTGAGAGTCAAGTCTGACTTCCAGCTGGGTGATGCCATGTGACAAGGCATCCCATAAAATCTCAATGATAGCCCTGTATTCGGCCACATTATTGGTAGAATGACCTCATCAAGCGCCTCCAGAGGAAACTAGTTGTCCTAAGGGTGATTAAATAACCCATGCGACTGAAGGCAGGTTGCAAGTATGATGACTAGTGCCATCTGCAAAACTATGAACCATTCGGAAGACATCTGTAACAACCAACAGATGATATAAGAACACAAACTGGTGAACTGCTGTACATAAAGTTATATACAATAAAAACACAAGAAAAAGTGCTAGTCCTAAGCATAGTACTTCTTTAGGTAAAGCCCATTTCTAGGCTTCGACAGCTTATTCCCCTCGAAATCAGTTAATTCATATGCACCTTTTTTTAGAAATTTTGACACGACATAGGGTCCTAACCACATAGACCTGAATTTCCTTGCCCCTAGGGGTTCTTTATCTTGGTCCAATTTATCGTATTGAATTTTCACCCTATTTTTATGAGTCTTGTTTTTTGTCAGCGCATCACTACATTGTCATCTAAATGTTCTAAGTGTAACAAACATTCTTCAAGCTCAGTCATATTAGGTAACACATGAATGGAAATTTTTAAGGATAGGATTTTGTATTCAACCGGGGTTACTGTTTCCACTCCGTGAACGAGTTGGAAAGGAGAAAACCATGTGGAAGTTTTCACATTGCTTCGACAAGCCCAAAGTGTAGGATACAACATGATGTGCCAATTTGACCTAGCTGTGTTAATAGTACATTTGAGAATAGTTTTCAAGATCTTATTTACTGCCTCAACTTAACCATTCACTTGCGGGTAGAAAGAAGATGAATTTTCTTGTTTAAACCCTAGCATAGTGGTCAACTCAGTCATCATGCTATTTTGGAAGTGACTACCATGGTCAGTGACAATCTCCTTAGGAATACCGAAACGTGCGATAATTTGGTTGAAAACAAAAAAGCTTCAGTTTCCCCATCATCCTTATAAGTGAGAATTGCCTCTTCCCACTTCGTGATGTAATCCACAACGACAATGATGTATTTGTGTCCCCTGGCTGAAATAGGGTTACACGTCATGTAATCTATCCCCCACTTGGTAAAGGGGCCCACAGATATGACGGGAAATAACAGAGAAGGATGCGACTGCATCTTTCTGGTGTAAATTTGACAAGGATGACAGTACCTCATGGCTTCCACACAATCTTTAAAGATCTTGGGCCAAAAATAACCGGCATGTAAGATATTTTGGGCCATTTATAACCCAGATAAATGACCCCCACATGCTCCACTGTGGGCATCATTCAAGAAAACATCAGCTTCTTCGTGGGTAAGACACTGACCCAAAATAGAGTCTACCCCTCTACGATATAAAGTATCTCCAATAATGAGGTATTTTTTTGCATGTAAGTGTAATTTGTGCTGTTCTTCCCTTGAAAAGGTTGCAGGACACTTCAAAGTCTGGAGATAGACAAGTATATCTCTGTACCATGGGTCAAAGGTGGAAATCAAGAAGATGTGCTCATCTGGGAAGGAGTCTTCTTCAATGGCTACATCTTGTTCAACGAGAAATTTTGTAATGAGTTATGCAAAAACTAAGGATTTCTTGGATTTGGTGGATTGGAAATCCAAGACAAACTCCTTGAGAATGACTATCCATTTATTGAATTTGCCTCCGACTATCTATTGAGACAAAACATATTGGAAAGGATTAACATCCGCTACTACTGTTGTAGTCTGTAGTAAGATGTAGTGATGCAACCTCTGCACATCATACATAGCTTCTAAAGACAAATTTTTGATGTGGGAATACTTAAGTTTAGGGCCAACTAACATACGACTAAGATAGTAGATGACATGCTCTTGGAGCTCATCATCTTCCTGGACTAGTACTACCCCTATGGTCGACTCGGATGTGGATAGATACAATATAAAATCACGAAGTAATCTGGTGGATGCAATAAGTGTGTCAAAAACAAATATTTCTTTAATGCCTCAGACACGAGTTGTGTGGTTTCATCCCATAAAAATGGGGTTTCATGCTTCAACAGGCACATGAAACCTTTGGTGATATTGGAATAATTCATGATAAAATGTCAGAGAAAGTTGGACTTCCCTTGCAGGCTCTGAAGCTGCCTGATGTAACGAGGAGGAGGAAAATTTACTATGGCCTCAACTTTCAAGGGATCCACCTGAATACCTTTGCTAGAGACAATGAACCCAAGTATCCTACCTGAATTGAAAAAGAAAACACATTTGTGGGGATTCAAACGTATTTTATAATTTCTACATCTTTCAAATATTAAACGTAAGTGACCTGGGTGATCAATGCTCTTTTGAGAATGTGCCAGTAGATCATCTAGGTAGGGTTCAACAATAGACTTGATATCATGAAAAGAAAAATTCATTTCCCATTGAAAGGTAGCCCCTGCATTTTGCAATCCAAAGGGAATTTTCTTGTAGCGAAATGTACCCCAAGGACAAATGAAAGCGGTTTTATGTTGGTCTTCCAGTTTAATTTGAATCTGATTATACCCAGAGAAATCGTCCATAAATGAAAAGACTTCACTCCATGCAAAAGCATCAATGATTTCATATATGAATGGTGTAGGGTAGTTATCCTTAGGACATGCTTTGTTTAAATAACCAAATTCAGTACATATAGGTATTTTCCCTTGCTTTTTTTCGACAAGAAATTGAATACCCATTCTGTCAAAGCTGTCAGATAAATGAAATTGGCTTTCAACAGCTTTTCAACTTCATCCTTGATAGCTGCTGATTTACTCGGATTGACAGGTCTAAGTTTTTGTCGAACTGGTTTGGCATCAGGATAGGTTCATATTTCATGTTCGACTATCGATGGATCTATGCCTAGAATCTCCTCATATGACCAGGCAAACACGTCATGGAATTCCTTAATAAGGATGTATAGATAGCAATCTCTTTCAGGGAGCAGTTTGCACCGATATATACATTTTCCACAACGTTTGGGTTTGCAGAGATGTTGATAGGAATAGTAACATAAATTTTTTTCTTATTCCCCTCAGCAAATATTCCCTCCCTTGGTAAGGGATTGATTGGTATATCAACATCATCTGCCATTCTCATATGAAACTCTTGGTTTTCGATCTTGCTTAATTCTGGAAGAAAAAGGATTGATGATGAATATCTTCGCAAATCTTATCTCATCCACACATAGCTTCCAAAATTGCTTTCTCATATGGAAAAACTATGTCTAAGCAGTCTTCAGTATGCAAAGAGTTCTATGCCCAATCAGGAAGATAGGTTTCTTCCATCTCCTCTGAGACTGTGAGAGGAACCGAAATGAGATCAACAGTGGTATGAATGATAGCTTTATAAGCTACTTCTGCTTCTGATAAGGGCACTTCAGGTTCATGATGGGAAGGAAGAACCCAAGGGTCCATTCTATTGACAACCATTGCAATAGATTCCCCTATACTAGTAGAACCTAAGTAATTAATCGGAGCTGGAAAATTGAATGTGCCCATAAATGATGAATACACTCCAGCCCCTATGCTCTCTAAATCAGGTTTAACATGATCAACCAATGGCACAGTGGACTCATTAGTTTCCATGCAGCCCTTCTGAGCGAAACCAGAGATTCTGGGTTCAATCCCTAGTGGAGTTGCGAGTTCTGTTGTTTAGGATATTACACCCTTGTAACCTAGGGTCTAGGGTTACCAACTTACTACTAACTTGTAGACAATCAACTTTTTACAGGGAATTGAAAGAGAATATGAATAAAGTCTTAACTTAATCGATTAATGACGGTTGATCCAAGCTTGATATTCTCTAGCTCCACTCCTTTCCAAAGCTTCTAGGGATGCACTTGTTCACTTGCAAAGAGAAAATCCTTAAATTAATATCTCATGCATATATATATTAGAGTTTAGATGAAAAACATATTGATAATATAAACAAACACATTCATTAACCAATACACATGAAATATACACAACACAAGATTGGAAGAAGGATTCTCTTTATTAACAATCGATGAATAAGATAAGAATACAACCCGGCTTCTAAGACAAGGACTGCTATGCAAACAAAGGAATCTAAGTTCTGCTGCTCTAGGAATCTGAAGGTATACCACCAGCATAACTTTTCTCTCCAAAATTGATTGATTATCCCCCACCCCAAGGCCTCTATTTATACTTTGGGAAATAGAGTGGTTACGAAGGTTGGGATGGTTGAGATGGCTGGGATAGTTATGGATTAGGACCAAACTAATCTCATCTAATCTAGATTTATATTTTTTAATGTCAAATTAAGGTGTATGCGGGTATTGATATAGGAAACTCACATATAATACATGTGTTGCTCAAAGGAAACTCGTGTATGCAAGTATACACGGGTTTCAATGCCAATACTCGCATATGATACCTGAGTTTCAATGCATATAGTAGCGTATGACACCCAAAACTTAGAATAAAAATATATAAGGCCGGTGTGAAGATAATGCATCAAATTTCATGCACATATATAGTGTTTTGGTCACTTCAATCCTAATTTGTCCTTTTGTGTACCAACATGAGGAATGTCGGCAATCGGATGGAGAAGTGCCATATTGGCTGATAGCAAATGGATACCATCAAATCCACCAAATATCAAGCTCTTGTTGTAGGTTTATCGAATCCATCCAAATGAAAGAAGAAAGCTAAGGAGTCGAAGCAACAAGATAAGAAGAAGCAAGACAGACCCAAATTTCCAGATGGGGGTTCGAATCCTTGCAAGGACAAGGACAAGAAGAACAAGGAGATTACCAAATGCACCTACTGTCACAAAGGGTGGAATATAGAGAGTGTATGCATGCATAAAACCATAGAAATGATGGATCAACTATTGAAGAAGAACAACATCCCAGTCCTAGAGGGCACAAGGAAGAAGGATGGAGGTTCAAGCTCAAACCACAAAGATAGGTGCTATGGTTTGGTTACTAGTTTTTCTTATTCTTCATCCTTCATCATTGATTTGGGAGCATCAAGGCACATGAAATCTATCAAATATTTCTTCAAATCCATGTATTCAGATAATGGCCCAACTGTTCGAATGGATGATGATTCAGGGATCCAAGCCAAGGGGATTGGAAGGATCGATCTAGAATATGGGTATTTCAATAATGTATTATTTTTACTAAACTTGGAAGTGAACCTACTCTTAGTGTACCAAATAACACACACTAGTGAATCCAAGAGAGTAACATTTACTCCATAAACAGTGGAGATAGCAGAAATATCTACCAACAAGGTGGCGGCATTGGGGTTTGTTGATCATCAAGATAGGATGTACAATTTCTCCCATTTCCTTCCCTACTCTAGAGGGAATGCACTACTAACTCAGGAAAATGAATCAATCAAGCTCTGGAATGAGATATTCAACCATATAAACTATAGATACCTTAGGGAATTCAGCAAAGAAGGCATGGTGTAAGGGCTTCCTTCTATCAATATCTCCAATGTCCCATGGATTGGTTGTGTGGTGGGAAAGCATCCAAAGCGCAACTATGAGAAAGGGAAATCAAGGAGAGCTACTCAAGTGCTTGGTTTGGTGCATTTAGATATTATTGGAACTCTCCCTACACCTTCATATGGAGGATAAAGGTATGTGTTTACCTTCATATATTATTTCTCAAGGTTTTGTTGGGTTTACTTTTTTAAACTCAAATATGAAGTCTTTGAGACTCTCAAGGTTTGGAAAGCCCTCGCTGAGAATCAATACGGGAATAAGATCAAAGTCTTTAGGACTGATAATGGGAAAGAGTATGTGAAAAATAGTTTGTAGCATCTCTATTAAGTATGTGGCATACAAATGCAACATTCGGTCCCCTACACACCACAACAAAATGGTGTGGCAGAACGCAAAAACATAGCTCTCAAGGAGATGGATACATGCATGATTAAAGCCAAGGATTTGATTCCTAAGCTATGGGATGAATACATAAATTGGGATGTATACATACAAAATATATCTATTCACAAATCAGTTGATGGAAAAACACAATATGAAGCTTGGTTTGGTCACAAACCAAATATTTCTCATTTCAGGTTTTTTAGCTCAAGGGCTTGGGCTAGGATTCCTTCAAAGAAGAGAAAGGACTTGCAGCCTCAATTAAAGGAGTGCATGATGGTTTTTTATTCTGAATATTAAAATGGATACTATCTATTTGATCCCTCATCTCAAAATACCTTCATTTAAAGAAGTGTGCAATTCGAAGAAGAACTCATGCCAGAGCTCTAGCACCAGGGGAATGCTCATCCCGGCCTCCACAAAAAGATGATGTAAGTGATGAGTATTTTATAATATTTCTGATATTTATGATTCTGATATGGATTAATATCATTATTATGATCATGGATCACCCATTTGTCCCAAATGGGCTAGGAAAACCATAGAAGCAGTAGGGGATTTAGCTAGCAATCCACTAGATCCTAGGAACACTATATCACAATTTCACAGTGCTTCCTTTGCAAGTAAAGTTTTTATTTCTGAGAAATGATTCACAATGGTTTGATATTATCCAAAAAAATATCAGGAAGCATCACTTGACCCAATATTGCAAACAACCTTGCAAGAATATTTCAACTCTCTACAGGAAAATGAGACTTGGGAATTGATTTTCTTGCCCTCCAAGAGGAAGCTAGTGCAATGAAAATGGTTCTATAGGACCAAAGTTGCCACTGATGGATCTAATATAAAGTATAATACCATATTGATTTCCAAATTCTTCTCTCAATTCCAAGGAGTGGACTATACAGAGACATTTACACCAGTTGCAAATATGGACTCTATTAGGTTAGTTTTAGCCATTGTTGCATCCAAGCCTTGGGAGGTTCACCACATGGATGTCAAAAGTGAATTTATTCATGGTGAGCTATAGGAATATATATGTATGAAGAAACATTAAGGTTTATAATAGGATCCTTCTCTTGTATGCAGGTCAGGTTAAATAAGTCTCTCTATGGCCTCAAGCAAGCCCCAAGGGCTTGGTGTGCCAAGATGGACAATTTTCTACTATCACTTGGATTTGAAATATGAAAATATGATCCTAGTGTTTATTTTCAGCATGTTGGTGATGTATTTCAGGTTATTTTACTCTAGGTTGATGATATTTTTATTACAGGTAGTTTCATTAAAGAAATTGGGTCAATAAAGTATTCATTGCACAATGAATTTTCCATGACTCATCTTGGATTGTTGAACCAATTTCTTGGTTTGGAAATTGACAAATTTGAAAGAGGAATAAAGGCCATAAAAATAAGTATGCTTCATACCTATTATTGAATTTTAATATGGCTGGATTTAAAACATACAAGTTCCCATTCCTTTCTGGTATCAAACTAGGTGAAGTTGGTGACTCTCCATTGGTGGACAGCTCTTTGTATAGACAACTTGTTGGTATTTTGTTGTATCTTACATATTATATACCTGATTTAGAATATGTTGTAGGTTTAATATATATATATATGCAGCAGCCTCATTATATCCATTGGAAGGAAGCCAAGAGGATCCTTCACTATTTGCAAGGAACCAGACACTTCGGGGTGCACTATGTTGTTGGTCCTGCACTATAACTAGTGGGATTTTCTGATTTCGATTAGGATGGCGATACCATTGATAGAAAATCCACTTCAGGTTATGTATTAATGCTAGAAAAAGGTCCCATATTCTATTAAAGTAAGGAAAAACAAACCATATCCATATATTTATCTAAGGCCAAGTACAGAAGAGGAGAGAACGTAGCTACACAATGTGTGTGGTTGCAAGGTATTCATTGGGAACTTGGATTTGCATTTGATTCAGCCACAGTCATTTGGTGTGAAAATAAAAGTGAAATCAATATTTCCATAGATCCAATCAAGAGACCAAGGATTAAACACATTGAGATACACATGCACTACATATGGAGCTTGGTGCATGATCAGGTGATAGCCTTGTAGCATTGCCCATCTATAGAGTAAACCCCTGACATTTTCACCAACTACTTCATAGAGAATACCTTCACCTATATGAGATCCCTTCTTAGAGTGAGTGATGCATGGTGATGGATACCATTCACTTTCATATTTTATCTCCATGTCCTTTTTTGAGGGGAGGTTTTGCTCCCATGTGGTTTTCCTCCTTACCTTGTTTCTATGGACAAATAAAAAGTTTTGTTGCATGAGGTGACTTGAGCCTTTATTTCCAAGGCCTACATGATATTTTTGGTTAATAAGTACTAAGTAAAGCTTAATTGGGGGTGTTATATTAATAATCCATATTAGTACCATAGTATTAGACCTTAGGCCCATTCATTTTCTTTCATGTAGTGTTTTCCATGGTTTAGACTTAGGGAAAATGACATTTATGATAGTTGAGGTTCTCCTAGTTAATCATTCTGCATAGTTGAGGGACTCTAGGTTGATCATTTTGATAACCCAGGTTCCCACATTGATGAAATTCAACCAGCATGCACTCCCCTTCCCCAATTTCATGGATTTGGTCCAACTTGAGGCACTAGTGCTTGGTTTAGATAGTTTTTAGACTCTTTTGGTCATTTATTCCTCTCCTAGAGCCACTACCACTCACCCATGTGATCACCAACGACTTTCATACCTTCATTTTTCTTCTATCATGCCTTTACCATGTTCACACAAGGATTTGTGACCATTATGTATGGTTAGGAAGCTCATTGGTCCACCTAGGGGGGTTTGAGGGTCAAAATTGAGCTGACACTTGTATGCATCTAGATGGCCTCCAAGGCCTCATGATTTTTCCCTATTGTACTATATACTTTTTCTATACATAGTTAGATTTTGGAAAATCATAATAATATCTATTATTGACATCATGTGTGTATGCAATTTTCAGTCTTTCACTATTTTGTGCATGTTTTGTAAACCATAGCGAATTGTGAGAGTTTATTTGGCTCCTAGATATAACTATGAATCAATTCTCATAGTTTCAAAACAATTTCCTACACAAGTTCAATTGTCATTATTTTTTAGAGGAGTTTTAAAACACCACTTCCAAAATTTATATTTTCATGACTTTTTTTTGAGAGGGGGGAGGGGGGTTGAAAAAATCGCCTCAAAAAGTTGAATTTTCATGACATCAAGGAGGGGGTTGTTTTAAATTATATTCAAAATTATATTTATGGGAATTCTTGTTAAACCCCCTGCAAAAGGAATGAAAATTGAACTTTTCAAGGCGGTTTTCAAAAACTACCTCCAAAATTTAAGTTCTCATGGATTTTAGTGGGGGAGGGGGTCAAAAGAATACCTTAAGAACCACATTTTCAAGTGGTCAATATAAACCCACCTACCCACCCCCACAAAATTCATAAAAATAAAACTTTTATAGGTATTTGTTACACATTTCCTACAAAATTCAATTCTCATGACTTTTAGGGGAGTTTGTAAACCAACCACCTGAACCCCCCCTAAAAGTCATGAGCATTAAAATTTTAGAGGCGAATACTAAAAAAAACACTGCCAAAAGTTCAATTTTTATGATTTTTTGTTTGGTGGGGGGGTTCAAAGGTTTCCTCAAAATATCTAAAAAAAAAATTAGAGGCAGTATTGGAAAGACCCCCTCAAGCCTAAACCCACGCTAAAGGGGTAAATTGTTGTAGTGGGAGTGATGGTCACGAGGAGCGCATGAACATATGAGCATGAGTTTTGCATCAATACATGCCATTGTGTTGTCATAAATGACAAAGGGGGGATTTTGGATAGTTCATTGTCATTAATTTCAACCCTTGGAGAGGTCCAGAATCCCTAGAGATGTGGTCGATATTGTTGGTGATTTAGTTGTCATTGATGTAAAAAGGAGTGGTTGATGTCAACAAGATTGATGGGTGCATTTTACTAAGTCTACATAAATCCTCTAAGGTTTGAATATGGAAGACAAAGTTTCTAGAGTAATATGGTGATAAAGGATAGTGCAAATGTAGGTCACACACTACTGAATGGATAATATTAATCATGGAATTTACAAAGTTAGGTGGTACGCCACATTATTCATCAAAGTGGAGGAGTTATCGCCTCATGAAGTTGGAATCCCCGAATTATGGTCAATAATCCACTCAACAATTGCAACAAGAAGTTATTATTTGGACCCCCCCAAAAAATGGAATTCCCTAAATGGTTGCAATAAGGAATTACAATTCATTAATCAAAGGATAAAATAGTTGTAACAAGAAAGCACCGATCGAACCTAAAGTTAATTAAAGGAGTTACTTGTAAGAGTATAAATAAACATCAAGAGCCTCTCATCTTTAATACACAAGTTCATTGAATATTTATCTAAGAGACTGAGGTAACCAATGAGATTTGAGGTGAATTTTAGAATGAAGGTGAAGTAAAGAATGTCAAAATTCAAAGGAAGGATGAAGTATTTTGATGATGTGTTCTACGGTATGTTATTTACAGGTCATCTTACTATTTATTCTATAAAGGTTTTTCTAGAATTAATTATACAAATAGGGAAAATTGGAGGATACTAAGAATACACATAAAGGTACTTATGGTAAAAAATTCTTCTTCAGTGACTTTGTATTTTTGGAGATACACTCTATGGAATATAGGGCTTTTGGTTCGTCCTGAAACTAGTCTTAAGTGAGTGTTTCAAGTAAAATAGTAATAAATTATTCATAGAGAATCCAAATTATGTGAGGCCAATTGAACTGTAAAAATTACATTTTTTGGTTTGTTTTATGTGAGTTTCAGAATCATATATAAAATGCCGAGTGCATGACATGCTATACAATTTCGCTCTCCAATGTACACTAGAATTCAACAAGATATGCCATTTTTTCCATAACTCTTTTTTAGGGATGATTCAATGAGTGAACTTGGAGGGATTTCAGAGAATACATCAATGAACATTGGGTACAAGTTTAATATATTTATTCATTATAGATACATATTTATGCTTTTTGAAATATAGGATTTGTGACTAATCTAAAACTAGTCCCTCCAGACTGAGGTAAAGGTTGATGAAGATGTTATTCTCTTCTTGATAAAGTCAAGGAAGGTCTGTAGGTATGTGATTACATATACTAGGCAAGATACAAAATTAGAGGTATTTTTATATGCATGTTTTGAGGTTATATCATGATGATGTTGTATAGCATGCTCGAGCCATGTTTTTGTGATCTTTGGTATATTCTTTGAGGCGCTTCGTGGATGCATGGCACATGTTGGTTGAGGAATATCTATTGAGTCACATTACTGGTGAATATCTTGGATATATTGTGTCAAAACCCCAAATTTTCCGAAAAAATTAAATTTTTAAAATGCATATAAATTCAATAAATGCAGTCACTAATTGTTTGATTAGTTAAATGTTACCAAATTCATTATCTGAATTATCTGTTGGTTATATTAGTGATAGAATAGTTCTTTTCAGTTTAATGACTTTGTTTCTTTTTGCGACCACAAGGTGAGACTGTCATGCAAAACCGGGCTTACTTAGCTTTCGAGCTAATGCAGAGAGTTTTTCCTGTTCTTACAGACTACAGGTAAGAAGATTTGGGCACTGCTTGATGTAAATTTCTAAATAATTTGATATAAGATCATCGCAAAGAGTGAACTCAGTAAAGAAATAGATACTAAACAAAATTCAAGGTGATCAAGGTATAAACAATTCACTGTCTCTTTTTTTTTAGATTCTTAAGGGATAAGATTTAGTTTATCAGTGATGGTTGCAACAAATTTCTTTCTAGTAACCATAATACTATAATCCTTAAAAGCTTACAGAACTGTTTCATGTCTACCATGGTTGTCAATTGTAAAATAAAATGCTTTAAATAATTCTTTACAGACAAAAATGTAAGATCAAGGTCTATTTTTATTTGTGCAACTTACTAAATTATGCCATGTCTAAAAGGGATACTACACAGTGATAAAGAGTTTATGTACCGGAATCTCACTTTCATCACTCCCAAGTTTAAGGGGTTATAACCTCATTGCATACTGCAATCAAATAAATTATGCTAGTGTTGGAGGGTTAAATTCCTCTATACTATAATTGTTTGGAGAATAATATCTATTTAAGGTTAGTAATATCATTCAATAATCTCAAGGTAAACCCTTAAGCTTTTAGAGACCTAACATGCTTTCATGAAATTCTGCTAGTTCCATGCTAAATCATTCAAGTTAAGTGACTACCATCAGTATGGATATACTTATCATGGTTGGATTATGTAAAAATTTCTTTTCATGACTTAATAATAACCTAGCTTTTGATTATGATAAAATTGGCTTAATAAATAAAGGCCAAGTCTATAAACAACTGAGTCATAGTATATATCTTTACACTTAACAAGTCTAAGGTTTATCTTGGAATCTACATTCTATCCTCCTTTCTCATTTGGCCTCCTTATCTCCTTTGCATGCATAAAAT
This sequence comes from Pseudotsuga menziesii, assembly GCA_001517045.1. Lineage (NCBI taxonomy): Eukaryota > Viridiplantae > Streptophyta > Pinopsida > Pinales > Pinaceae > Pseudotsuga > Pseudotsuga menziesii. The sequence goes on from LPNX011143289.1 coordinate 58,606, forward strand.
GTACTTGGTTAAATAATAATTCTTCTTTTATTACTTTACAATTACTAGAATAATAGAGTAGATACTTGTGAGTAAGATTCTCACTAAGAGAACAACATTATTACTCTCCTCTTAAGTCATACTTTATAAGACTCTTGTCATTTTTTTGATTATAAACGTTTGATGGTAACGTTGTAGTAAAGAAAAGGGGTATGCAAAGAGCTTAAGTTAAGATATAGCGAAAGATACACTTTGTTTTATAAACCATAATTATATTTATAAGGGTCGTATGATTCCCAACGACCTCGATGGTTACTAACAAAGTTTTCGGTGATAAATAATTAGGTTCCCATACTACGTGCATGGTGGATTAAAGCGAAACTTTGGATAAGTTAAATGATTCGAAAAACTGGATTGCTAGGACTATACAAATTTTACCCACAGCGTGTAAATTTTTACATGGTAATGTGGCAATTCCTTATCCATGCATTCTACTGTTAAAAGGGCCGCAGCCAAACCCTAACTTCGACATTCTTCCGTCGCCTTCGGGCATCCTTCGCTCTGCTGCGATAATTCCCAAAGCAATGTCGTTACCTTTCCCTGTGACAGCCTCCCAAATGCTATTCCTCCTTGAATTTTCGTCCACTACCTGTAGAAGGGTACTGTTGTAAAACTATCTGGTGCTTTACGAAGGTTATTGATAAATTTATCAGGGTTTTCTCCCTCGCCGTTCCCTTGTCTAGAACCCTTGTCTGTAAACAACTTTATCCTCCGTGAGTACTGAAGTCTTGCTCTTCGAGACTGCATTTGGATGTTTGATGCACTGTTAACCCTATTCTCCCTTTCTGCAGAAGGCTTTCCTTTTTGCGTTGGTGGTTGTTACACAGTTCGATGGTGGTTGCACCTCATTACAAAATAGGTAAGAGGACTATTAGTCCTTCTTCTATTCGCTATCTTGTTTAGAATAAATAATAAAAAATTCATTTTGAAACAGGTTTTAATGTGAAACTCTTCTTGTTACAGGTCGGTTCTTTTCTCTGCTTAGCTGTGCAAGGTTGCGACAGCAGTACTGGATTTACGGGTAAGCCTGGTTTTTTACCATGGTCGTTCCTCTTTGCTTGGTCCATTTGGAACAAAAATGGTTGCGTCGTCAAGAAAATTCACCCTTGGGGTTTCAGTTTACATGTTACTTAGTTTTGTTTTTATTCTAGTAGTTGATGGGGCCCTTGAGCTATACGAGGGTGCTCCGACTCTAGCCGTAATTGTATATTAATTCTGTTTTAAGAACTTGTAGAAGCCATGGGATTTGAGTAGTCTTTTAAACTCTTCACTTAGCTTTACTGTGTAAATGCTAAGGCCGAGAGATAACTTGGAAAAAGGGGCTTGAAACCATCGATTTCATACTTCTGTTAGTGTTTTGTATTTATAGGGTTTAAACCCTAACTTAAAACATGAGTTGTTAATACAATATTTTCAATTATCTTGTGCTTACAGTACATTACTGCAATTTATTTATTTCAATTTTACTTGTATTATAATAATAATGTTTAAGCACAGTCGTAAGAGAAATATTTACATGATCTTTGAAATTTATCTTGGGTTAATAATATACCTCTGTAAATTATATTAGTTAAGTTGTAATAATTGAATTAGCTCGATAGGTTCAGCATACTGTAACTCTATTTATTTAATTCATATTTATTGTGGAGTACTTAAGTAACTAACAGTTACTTCCTTTTTAAGTATAGAAATTATAATTGATCTCGTGTTACTAAGATTGACTAGATCACCCATATTACTATTCTGTACTTAGTATTTTAACTTGCATACTTTGTCCATACAGTACATATAATAGAAAGAATATACTATAAGCATATTATCTTACCTATAAGTATTATTGTTCCTATTATTATTGATACTTAGTTTATTTTATTCGAAAGAGTTGAAATTGTTGTTATATAGCTGTTACCCTACAACTTATAATGAATTTATGTTTTAATACAGTAATTCAGGTATCTATCATAAACAACCTTTGAGTACAGAGTTCTATTCTAGTTACTATTGATATTATAATATAAAACATTGCTTCATCTATATATGTATAAAGCTGTGCTTATCATTTTACATTTATTAACTTTATTCTCTGCTAGATAAAATTCATAAAATAAATTATTATGTTCTTACATTTTCTATACTAAGTACCTTATACCTTATAGAAACACTCTCTGTGTTCTATATTGTCTCGTTTATATGACAAACTAAAGATTATAAATTTATCCATAAAAGAACTAATTTAATTACTGCACAGTTAGTATCTTACACAGTTAATATTTTGAGAAGTATAAGTTAACAGTTATACAATTTTGTTTATGCTCAACTAATTAGAACATAATTTGAATGAATAACTTATAATATTTTTTTTTGTTTTACATGTGAATCTTGTTACTAGCTATATAACCTGTAGGAGTAAATTGAGATTCTAGCTATTCTTTCTTTCCATTTAATTCTTATATAAACAATGATTAAGACTGGAAGGAAGTAAACTATAAAGTTATGAAACAGATAGGTTACTGAAAGTAACTAAAGTAACAAGAACTACCTTCTCTACTGGTACACACTATTATCAGTAAACAAATTCAATTTATTTCTCTGTTTCTAAATCACTTGACAGTTTTATGTTCAGATTAATGCTACTCCTGATACCAAGACAATTCTTCTGAAAAACAACACAAAGAAACTACTCTATAATTCTACTAACATTATATTCTATGTTTTCATCATACCATCTTTATTTGTAAATTCACCCCTATGCTGGAGTACGGTCTGGTCACTCCAGATGAGGAAAAACATAGGCGAGGTTGTAATTCTCATCAAAAATATTTCGTTACTGAATGAACTAAGAACACTTCATTACTAAATCATCTAAATATTTATATCCTAAACTACAAATCTAACATTCAATCATACACAGATATTAAAACAAAGATTGATAGATGGCAGAACCTGTTCTGGAACTTGGACAACAACAGCAATGGGAGGCCGTTCCTCCCTACCAATTCCTAGAGAGCGCTCAAACATTGAATCCTCAGGACCCCCGAGCTTGCTCTAGTCTCCCTGGCTGGAACTAGGTGCAACAATAGTCAAATACCAGTCTTCAAACTTAGTACCAAATATGAACTTATCAGTAAGTTCTCCCAACTAACCAGCTGTAACAAACCGAGTTACTGCAGACTTTCTCTCAACACACCTTCCTTACTATTTTTCCCTTTTCCCCAATGAATTTCCTAAATAACATTCCTCCTGAATGATACTTCTCTGGAAAATATCTGAGCAACCTCAGCTCTATTCATTGGGTAAAGATTGCCTAGGTCTTTTTTGGGTTAGTTGTCATTTATTGAGCCACCTGCTCTGATCCCACTTTCTTGGGGGATCATGACCCCAAATATAGGGAAGTTGCCACCTACAACTTAGGAAGTGTTTGAGGATGCTGCCACTTGTCTTTTTCCCTCCACCTAGTTCCATCCACCAGTTTGACCAGTAACCTCTTATTAACATCTCTCTCATGCTGTTGTCTCCACTTTTTATTTATTAATAATAAAATATTCAGAATTACATTCCACTTCTTTTGACTCTGCTGAGTCATCAGTTCCTACTTTAGCATTAAATTTATCATAATGTATTAGGAATATAATTAAAACAATTAACATTATTTTACAAAATTAGGGTATTGTGACATATTGGGACATAGTTTATGGTATGTGTCTCAGGAATATCATGAGTGATTTGGTACATATTTGAGGTATATCTTGGTGTAACTGTATACATTGATTAAGGTATGTATTGGCATATTGTTTGAGGTATATTGTTGATGATTTGGCATACAATTCAATTACATCGTTGATGGTATGGTATGTTTTTTATGCAACACGTGTTGGTGATGCTATGTTGTATGGTTTTATGCATGGTTGGGAACACAGTTGAAGTACATATCTTGATGATGATATGGTGTATTGTTAGAGGAAATTTTTAGTGATATCGGTACATGATTGGTACATGAATAGAGGCATATTTTGGTGATGTTAGGAATATGTTTTGAGATAATCTCTTGGTGATATTGGCATGAGTTACATGTGGTTTTGGATCTAGTTGATTTTGAATATCATTGGAAGTGATAGGTCGATGAGACAGTGATAGTGGCAATGACTAGTCGATGAGACAGGTTGATAGTGACAAATTGACGTGACAGGTTGATAGTGACATGTTAATAAGACAATGATAGTGATAGATTGAATCTGGTAGTGATTTTGGTACTGATAGTGAGTCTACTTATAAATTTCAGGGTGGAAGGATGGGGTAAGGATACGGAGTTGTAGATTATTTCCAGTTGGTGTTGGTAAATCAAGGAGTTAGAGCTTCCTTCAAGTTGGAGCCTATAAAATAGTGGGTTGGACTATAATTAGTTCTAGTAAATAAGGGAGTTGGAGCTTCTTTCAAGTTGGATACTGTAAATAAGGGGGTTGGAGCTTCTTTCAATTTGGAGCCTGTAAATTAGCGGGGTGGAGCCTCCTTCTAGTTAGTGCTTCTAAATAAGGGAGTTGCTTCTTTCTTCAAGTTGGTTCATATAAATGAGAGGATTGGTGCATCCTTCTAGTTGGTGTTGGTGAATTAGGAAGATTTTTCCTCTTATGAATGTAATCTTGATATAATAAGAAATCATTATGTTGTTTTATCCCATTTGGGTTTCCACATAAATTCATGTGTATTTTGTATATGTTGTTGATGTGATGCATTGGTGATTAATATTGATGATGATATGTATTGAATGAAATCATAAATGATAAATTGTTGAATGGTAACTAATAAGGTTATTGTTTATATACTATGGTTAAAAGTGGTTTAAAGTGCTCATAATTATTCACCCTGTTTCTTTGTATTCCAACAATTTGTATCAAATCAAGTTCCTTCAACAAATAGTTTAACCACTAGAAGGTAGATCATGGAGTACGTTGATATTGGTGTACCAAATTTTAATGGTCAGGATGATCTGAAGTATGATATATGGATCAAGAAGATGAAATTATTCTTACACATGAAAGGATATGATATTTGTCACTCAGTTGTTATAGGATAAATCACTATAAAAAAATCCTCTAAAGATTGTAGCCAAGAAGGAATTAAAAAGGAACAACAAAATAACAATGGATTTTATATTTGAAGGATTACTTGATACAATAAAATAAAAAGTGGTAAAATGTACATCAACCAAACAAATTTTGGATAAGGTACATAATATATACTCCAAGAAATCTCTTTTTGTAAATAAAAATCCAGAATATGTTAAGACAAAACAAGAAGAAAGATGCTTATCATGCCAGGAAGATTTAGAAGAAGAAGATTGTGAAGAAGTCATAGTGGGTGCAACATATCTTGAAGAAGAATTGATCAGTGCTTTAGAAGAATTTGACAAAGAAAGAAATAAAAACAAGTCACTCAAAGATGAATTAATCAAGCTAAAGGAGAGATCTAAAAAAATCAAATCTGGAGAAGTTCAACAGATGATTAGAAAATTAAAATTCCAAGGATCTAGAAGATTTAAAGAATAAATGATATATTTGAAAACCAAACTTGAAGAAGCCAATAGAATGGAAGACTTAATGAATATCCAGATGATGAAGAAACAAGTATATTGTGAGAATCTTGAAGAATAATTCCTCTCATTGAGGTTTAATGTTCATGACAAGCTTAAAAAGAACTTGAAGAAAACTCCAATATTATATAAAAAAAGTTTTGGATGCATTGATGAGACCTCATACAAATAATACAAAAATAACTACAAGAATGTTGAAGAAAATAGAAGTCCCACATAACATTCAAGGAAATTTGGGGTCTAAAATGGGCCTTATAAGAAAACGCACCAACAATAAATTTTGTGAGTTGCAATTCAAGAGCCAATAGAATTTCAATAAAATGAGTCAACCATAATGGTTGAATTGACATATTTATCATAAAAGAAAACTAATTTTTTGTTTGTATTTTCGACATATCTACCTGTGTTTTTACTCAAATTTCAAGCCACCCTATACTTTTGAAAACCATTTGTAATAGAATGTGATGCCTTAGGGTATGGTTTGGGAGCCGTACTAATGCAAGATGAACACTTGATAGCTTTTGAGAGCAGAAAATTAAACAATCAAGAACAATTGAAGTCTATATACGATAAGGAAATGCTGGCAATTATGAAGGAATTGGTTAAGTGGCGACAATGCCTCCTAGGGAGCCAATTCATGATCCGCATAGACCATAATAGTCTTCAATACCTACTTCAACTTTACATTATCCATAGAACAACAAAAGTGGATAGAGAAAATCGTTGCTTTCGACATGGAAATAATACACAAAAAGGGGAAGGAAAATGTAGTCGCAAATGCACTCTCTAGAAAAGATGAGTATATTACCTCTTACTCCATCTCAGGCGCAATTCCAGAATGGCTAGATGAAATACGAAGTGAATACGCCAAGGACCCAGAAACAAACACTATAATTAACAATTCCAACTGTGACCCCAAGTTTGAATGGAAAAATGATATCCTTTGGTATAAAGGGAGGATTTATTTAAAATCAAACTCTAAGTTCAAGGATAAAGTAATGAAGGAATCCCATGATTCACCATCCGCAGGACATGTAGGATTCTTCAAATCTTATTATAATGCAAGAATGTCACTTTTATGGAAGGGAGTACAAAAATATATCAAGGAATATGTGGCAGAATGCAAAAAATTTCAGAGGAACAAAAGTGAAAATGTTTTAACCCTTGGGTTACTCCACCCCTTACACATTCCAAACCAGAAATGGGAAGAGATATCAATGAATTTCATCGATGGGTTTCTTCGTCAGAAGGAAAGGACAAGATCCTTGTAGTGATTGATTGATTAACCAATTTTGGTCACTTCATGGCAATAAAAAAAACAGACACGACAAAACAAATTGCAGATGTATTTTGCAAAAATATCTACAAATTACATGGCTTCCCAAAAGTCATCATGAGCGATAGAGATGCAAAATTTAATGGAAAATTTTGGAGGGAATTTTTCAAACAAGTAGGCACATCATTCAATATGAGCTCAGCTTACCACCACCAAACTGATGGTTAGATTGAAGCCATTAATAAATGCTTAGAGGCATATCTACGTTGCTTCGTAACAGAAAAACAAAACCATTGGTCTCAATGGTTACACTTAGCATAATAGTGGTACAATTCAACATACCATGCCTTCGCAAAAATGACCCCCTTTCAAGCATTATATGGGTATGAACCTCCAAATTGGAAGGAGTTAGTTCTAAAAGACACTAATGTTCCAGAAGTAAGGAACCAACTAGAGAAATCTCAAAAAATGATTGAATTACTCAAGGATAACTTAGTCATGGCACAAAACCATATGAGACAACAAGCAAATCAACGTAGGACCGAAAGAGAATTTGAAGTAGGAGACTGGGTGTTCGTAAGAATACAACCCTATAAACAAGTATCCATTAAAAGTAGAGGAAAAAACAAGTTGGCCCCAAAATTCTATGGACCATATCAGATTACCAAGAAGATTAGTCAAGTTACGTATAAATTGCAATTACCTGATAATAGTCGTATCCACAATATCTTCCATGTATCATGTCTCAAAAAAATGCTAGGGCAACATCAATCAGTACAAACAATACTTCCTATGTTAGATGACAAAGGAAGGATTATTTGGGAATGAGAGGAAATCATCACAACCCGATAAAGAGGGTTTCATTCTCAAAAACTCAAGGAATATCTCATTAGGTAAGAATTTTCTAGACGAAGATGCATCTTGGAAGACATAATAGTTTCGTCAACAATATCCGTCCTTACCTTCGCTTTGAGGACAAAGAATTCTAAAAGAGGGCGGCAATGTTATGTATTTAAATTTTATGATCAATAATTTTAAATATTAAATATAAATCATAATTAGGCTAAAACATAGAGCCACACTGTTTCATTGAAATGATGTGTTTGGACCTATAAAAGGTCTTTTCACTTATTGTAAACAATCATCATTCAATAAATAATTCATTTGTGGCTAAATTTCAAAATGTGGGATTAGATAATCTGCTCCATCAAGCAAGAAATGTTTATATGGCCCCACATAATATTGAATGTTCAAAATTCCACAACTATGGACATATAACTTGGAATTGTAGAAGCATGATAGACTGCTCCATGAAGAATAAACCTGATACCAATACATGAAGTCTTGAAGAAGAAAATAAATACAAGAAGAGAAGTTGAATGAATAACACGTCCAAGAGATCACATGATTCACAATAGTATGATAAAGGAAAGCTCACAATGAAGAGAAAGTAAATGAAGAACAGGTGCCATAAATGGCACTATCATGATATTTTATAGTGCAAGATCATGGCGAATCTACAAGAAGAAAGGTAGATGTAAAAAATCAGAAAGATGATGAAAAGGATGATGATCAGTCTACAAATAAAGAGGAAGATTACTCCATATCAGAGTGGGTATTTTTATGAGCCATTTGACTTGAATAATCCCAGTAATTATGAATTTTGAATAGGGGGGGTGTGTGCAACATATATTACATATCATAGAACTATCTTTTGAGAATTATCTTTTGAGAAGTCTAAAGAGGTTGCATATTTTGAAAAGACAAATTCAGAGCGCGCCAGTGACGGTGAGAAGCATAATTATGTAGTGTTTAGATGCAGCAGATTTGAGGAAGTCATTAGAATACTAAAGTGGAAAATGGATTGACATTGTGTATAGTTGAGCAACATATTCATGGACAGTTGGTAACATATGAACAAATATGGATTGAGATACGTGGTAGGTACTTAAGATATGAATCAGAGAAGATGCATAAAATTGGATGAAAGCAATCAATCAGTCACATGAATATAGGGAAAGAAAAACCATTAACAAAATCTATAGAATTAAAGGAAAACTGTTTAAAAGTGTGGTCATTGATGTCTAAGAAATGAAGAGGACAGAGCCATGAATATTTGAATTCGTAGTTCTAAAGACAAAGGAATGCATGGTCATAGTATTGTGAATGAATTACAAAGTTTTAGATTCTGAAGACAATAGGGTGCATGGTCATTGTACTGTGAAAAAAATAAGCACACATTCATAGTACTATGGATGAGGGAAGCACAAAGTCATGGTTGGAATAAGTCACAACCATGAAGATGAAGGAGGTACCAAAACAAGTGAATCCTATGAAATGTTGAAGGGCGTAGTCGGTAAAATATTGAAATATAAAAGTTGGTAAAATACGTAAATGGGTGAAATGTCAAAGTTTGTAGTAACTAATTTTGTAGTCTTTAAAAGTGTGCAATGTTGAAATACACAAGCTGGTGAAATGTCAAAGTTTGTAGTAACGAAGTTAATCGATTATCAAATGTCGAAGTGAAGTGATGAAGGAATATTGTACGAATGATTTTTATATATGCCAGTGAACTACAAGAGGAAGTGCCAATGGAAAAGAAGCATTAGAAGTCAGGTAAAGAAACTTATATAGGAATCCCCACATTGATCTATACGATGTCTTGAAAATAATTGAAGGGGAGAATGTTTTTAGAGAAAAAGATAAGATTAGAACCATGAAGACAGGGGAGCATCCCTAAAGAGAGTTACTCTTGATATCAAAGTGGAAGTGCATGAAGATAAAGAAATATTTATTAGAATAAGGAACATTATCAAGGGGAGAATCCCCTTAGAGAGATACCCTTTTCCCTTGATGTCAAAGGGGTAGAGATAAGAGAAGTATATTCAAGACAAGAGGAGTGATGGTGACAGAGAGAGCATGAGAATTGCATCAATGCCTGCCATGAGTGTTTCCATAAATACCAAAGGGGGGTTCTTGGACAATTGGTTTTTATTGATATCAAATCTTGGAGAGGCCCAAAATCCCAAGATATTTAGTCAATATTGTTGGTGAGTTATTTTTCATTGATGTCAACTTGAGTGGTTGATGTCAACAAATGTGATGGTTTCATTTGATGAAGTCTACATAATGCCTCAAAAGTGTAATTATGGAACCCAAAGTTGATTGAGTAATATGGAAATAAATCACATTGAAAATGCAAGATAGACACCCATGGATGGACAATATCTATCATGGAATTGTTTACAGTAGGTGTTACACCACATGGTTCCTCACCGTTGAGGAGTTATGGCCTTGTGAAGTTGGAATCCCCGAAGTATGATCAAGAATATCCTCAATAGTTGTGTTAAGAAGTTATTAGTTGGAAATAAAATGGAAAAAGAATATTTGGAAGCCCTTAAACAGTTGCAACAAGGAATTACAAGCCATTAATTAAAGGGTAAAACAATTGTAACAAGAAAGAACCAGTCGACCCTAAAGTTAACTAAAGGAGTTACTTGGAAGAGTGTAAATACACATCAAGAGCCTCTCATTTTTAATACATAATTCCATTGAATATATATCTAAGTGACTGAGGTAACCAAGTATATTTAAGGCAAATTCTAGAAGGAAGGTGAAGTAAACAAGGCAAAAATTCCAAGGGAGGATGAAGTCTTTTGATGCCAGCTTTCCAAGGTATGTTATTTACAGGCGATCTTATTATTTTCACTATAAAGTTTTTTCTAGAATGATTCAGATATATAAAATTGGAGGTTATTAAGAATACCCATAAAGGTAACTCTGGTATAAATTTAATCTTCTGTATCATTGTACTTTTAGAGATACACTCTGTGGAAGATAGGGATTTTGAGTAGTCCTAAAACTAGTCTTAAAGAGGTGTTCATGATAAAACAGTAATAAATTCCTCATACAGAATCCAAATGATGTGATACGATCTGAATTGTAAGTAGTAATGTATTTAGTTTGTTGTGTGTGGGTTTTAGAATCAGATATCAAATATTGAGCGCATGTCCTGTTGTAGAAGTTCTCTCTCTAAAGTAGGCCATAATTCAACAAGGTATGTTATTTTTTCCATGACTCCTTTTCAGGGATGATTCAAGGAGTGAAAATTGGAGATATTTTAGAGAATAAATTGAGGAAGATTAGGTACGATTTTTATACCTTTATTAATTACAGGTATATATTTATTCTTTTTGATAGATAGGGTTTATGACTAATCAAAAAATAGTCTCGTAAGATAGAGGTAAAAGTTAATGATGATTCTATTCTCTTGTTGCTAAAGTTGAGGAATGTTTATGGGTTTGTGATCACATAAAATAGGCAAGCTATAGAATAATAAATATGTTTATATGCATGTTTTGAGATTATGTCTTGGTGATGTTGTGGAGCATGCTCGAGGAATGTTTTTTGTGAGATTTAATATGTGTTGTGAGGCACATATTGGATGTATGGTACATGTTGGTTGAGGCACATTGCTAGTGAATATGTTGGATATATTGGCACATGGTTTACGATATATGGTTGAGGCATATCATGAGTGAGTTGGCACATTTTTGAGGTAGATATTGGAAACATTGTTTGAGGCATGTATTGGCATATTGTTGATGAGTTTGGATATAGTTAAGGTATATGGTTGATCGTATGGTATGTGTTTGATGAGACACATCTTGGTGATTCTATGGTTTGTGTATTAATGCATGGTTTGGCACATAGTTGAAGAGATATCTTGATGATGATATGGTGCATTGTTAGAGGCACTTACTGGTGATCTTGGTACATGATTGGTATGCTACTACATGCATGTTTTGGTGATGCTAGACATATGGTTGAGATACACTCTATGTGATTTTGGCAAGAATTGCATGTGGTTGTGGATTTTTTTTAGTTTGAGTAGCATTGGTAGTGATAGGTTGACGAGACACTGATAGTGGAAGTGATATGTTGATGTGATAGTTTGATAGTGGCAGTGACAGGTTGATGCGATAGGTTGATAGATGCATGTTGAAAGTGACAAGTTAATGAGACAATGACAATGACATATTGACCATGACAATGATAGGATAACATTGATATATTGACCATGAAAGTGATAGTGAGTATACACTTATCTTTTAAGGAGACAAGATGGGAAAGGATAAGGAGTTGTAGATTCCTTCTAGTTGGTGCTAGTAAATTAGGGAGTTGGATTATCATGATATTTATACACAAAACTATTATCGACCTATTAGGAAACCCCATTGAATAAAGAACCTAGTTCTCAAGGAGGCATCTATAGAAGAATTGTAGAAACTATTAGACACCAATTTTATCTACCCTATATCCAAAAGTAGGTGGGTTTCAACTTTATTTGTAGTCCCCAAAATAACATAAAATGGTTTATCTATGTATATTACCGAGAATTGAACAAGGCTAACATGAAATATTACTCCCCCCTAACTTTCATTGATCAAGTTCTAAATACCTTAGTTGGTAAAAAATATTTCTCATTCTTGGATGGGTTTAGTGGGTACAAATATATCTAGATAGTACAAGAGGACCAATAAAACTCCATGTTCACTTGTCCATGGGGAAATTCTACCTATCATGTTCTCCCTTTTAGTTTGTGCAATTCCCTTGCTAACTTTCAAAGGGGTGTCTCAGGAATCCTTGCATACCTCATCCTTGATTGTGTGGAGGTATACATGGATGGCTTTACCATCTATGGTGGTACCTTTGAGGAAGCCCTACGAAATCTTGAAAAATTGATGATTAGATTTCAAGAAGTAACTTGATTTGATAAATAAGAAATGAAAAATGTTGTTAACTAGGGGAGTGGTTTTAGGGCATGTTGTCTTTGATGCAGGAATTGAAGTAGATCCTACTAAAATAGAAGTCTTTTCAAAACTTTTAGTCCTCAAAAATAAAAAAATATGTGAGGATATTTCTTTATTCATTGAGAAATTCACTCAAATTGTTTCCCCTATATTTAGACTGTTGTACAAACAAGTTAGTTTTCTTTGGTATCATAATTATCAATATTATTTTGAGACTTTGAAAAATAATCTTTCTTCCACTCTTGTACTGAGAGGACCTAATTGGTTCCTCCCATTTCACACATATATGGATGCCTCAGATACTACTCTAGGGGTTGTTCTTAGATAGAAATAAAATCAGATCGAATATGCCATTTATTTCATTAGTAAAAACCTTGCACCTACAAAGTTGAACTACACCGTTAAAGAAAAAGAATTTTTGGTTGTAGTGAATGCGATTAACAAATTCATACATTATATTATGGGATATGAATTATATATTCACACTAACAATTCATCTTTAATTTATTTGTGTTGGTTGTGGAGACTGGTCTTCGAGATTCAGAGATGTTATTGTTCAAATGTGTTTTTAGCCTAGTTTTCTTAACACCCCGGTTTTGACCCCATTTGCATTTAAATAATATGATGTAAATAATCATGGTGTGGAGATCAAGGAAAAAGGCCCACCATCAATTTAGTGTTTTTGTTTCGGCGATTAATATTTAGGCCGATGGTTTTTTTATGCTACTTGAACGTTATAAGTTTGGAAATCATGTTAAATTTGCAAATTTTTTTATTAAAATCCTACAGACAGCTATGTCAATGCAAACAAATGATACGGGGGAATTATTTTTTCTAAGGATAAGGGTGGGGTATTGGAAGAGTGGGAAGAAATTCGAAATGGGAAGAGCACCATTTTTGGGAAAAACAATTTTTTAACTTTTTGGGGCAAGAAAACACAAAAGAAAACGCTTGTATTTTCCTCATGTAGTCGCGTTTCACCTTCCCCTCATGATTTTGGAATGTGTTGAACATTTTGGAAGGGGATTTTGGAATTCACACAGCAAGAAAAAAAAATAACTGCTCCAAGTCTTGATCCTTCACAATTTTTTCCTGTTCTGTGAATTGTTTTCCTTTTTATGAGTTTCCTGTCTATTAGTCGTTTCCTTAATGCAAATGCCTAGAATCCGGTTTTTTATTTTAAATTGAATGACCAGAAAACAATTTCATCTTGGTAATTGCAATAGTCAGTCTAGCTTAGGCAATGCTCAGAAATTCATAATTGTTGTGTGTGTGTGTGTGTGTGTGTATTCCTTGGCGTATGTTACATTTTGTTACTCCTAGAACTGATATTGTTGTGTGTACATCCTCGTTTGACATATGAAATGATTTGGGGAATGGAAATGGAGTCTGCACTTGCTTGATAAACCTAGTATGTGAAGGAACCTCATAGACCAATCTAGAGGGTTGGTTTTCTCCTTTGTATACCCTGAATAGCACTGGAAGGGAAGGCATGGCTTGAGGGAATGTGTATCAGAGAAGGGGATGCTTCCTTGCGTTGGGTGTGAAAATGTTTAGAAGTCAGGATAGATCTGGTGTAGGTGTCCATAGATCTCAGATTGAGCTCACTACATTAGCATTCAATATTTCCACCTCCTTGGTATCCTGATAAACCCAACTAGAAGGATGGATTGGCTAGTAGCCTGATAAACCCATGTGTTGTCTTGGTTGTATCTCATGTGAATTTTGGCGAAGTGTAAATCACTACCTGGGTAATCCTGATAAACCCAGCTGGAAGGAGGGCTTGGCTGGTAGCCTGATAAACCCATATGTTATCTTGGCTATGACTTCTCTAAACTTTGGCTATGTGTAAATCACTTCCTATGTAAGCCTGATAAATCCAACTGTGTTGGATTAGCTGCATTTTATTGTATCCTTGGCTATGGGGAAGTCTTCTAGTGTTCCTTATTCCTTGGGGAAATCATGGCCAGGTTGGGGGTGGCAGTGTTCCTAAGAGATTGATCAGCACACTATCCTATAGTTGGGTGGATCATGTCGGTTGCGGGACAAGCTTCTAAAAAACATAAGTATCTCTTGTGTTTCAATCCCTGCAACTACACTTGTTTATAAATTAATATGAATTGATGAATGCTTGAATGAAATGTTTTGTGTTTCCGTTGTATATTTATTCAATGATGCATCTATGTGTGTAATTACTTCAATGAATTTTCTAAGTTGTTATGAAGATAGATCGTCTAGATTGGTGATGGCCTGGATGCTTAAAAATCAGTTTTAGACTTAGAATATTTTCATTAGTAGATTGAAATTCCACAGATTTAACCTTTCTGCAACCTGCAAGATGTGGGATGTGGAAAATTTCTTTGGAAATTTTGATCTTCGCATTTTCCCTTCCACATTTTCCTTTCCGCAACTTGTAGGATGTGGGATGTGGAATGCAGAAAAAGCCATTTTTCAAAATCTAATTTCCGCAACTTCCTTTCTACAACCTGCGAGATGCGGAAAAGTTCTTTGGAAATTTCGATCTCCACATTTTCCTTTCCACAAATTGCAGGATGTGGGATGCAGGATGCAGAATGTGGAAAATTCATTTTGCAAAATTTTATGTCCGCAATTGTGGGATGTGGGGTGCGGGATGCGGAAATGACTTATGGTAAATTTTGATTTTCACATCTTTGATCTTTGCAATAGCCATTCCACATGTGGGATGAGGGATGCAACATGCAGGATGCGAGGTGTGAGAGTGAAATATTATGTGTTTTCGATTCTACAAATGAATCTCTCTGCACCATTGATTTTCCATGGGATGATTCTCCACCGTTTGATCTCTCTGTGATTGGGGAAGAAAAAGAGTTATACACGATTTGGATCAGAATGTTAGTAGGGGAAATTATTGCTTGTGTAGATATTTAAAAAAAAGAATCGAGAATCATCATACAAATTCAGAATTAGAGATAGGTAACTCAGGTAGAAGAGTTGGGTCACATTCTCTCCTCCAGGGTGGGAGGGGACATGACAGTGTGGTGTTAGAGCTATCGGTTGCAGCGTTGGGCCTGGATGGGCCAAAAATAAAAGTAGTTATAGTATTGGTCCTCGATGGGCTGAGTTTCATAGTTATAGAGCTGTTGTTTAATAGTTCCAACGTATTGTTGGCCGCATGACAGAGAAAAGATGCCATGGAAAGTGGGTAAGTGATCTTGGTTTTGAGTATATCTAACAGTTTTGTTATCTAACACGTTCTTGTAGAATTATAGTCACCTTTAGAAAGGGTGGTGTGATTATGAATAGTTGGTTCGTCCATGAGGAAAGATGATATGAATGATTATGCATGGGACCCCAACGTGCATGAGGAAGATGCTATGGGGGGAAATGTTAGAATTGGAAATGCTGAGATAGAGTCTACTAGGAGAAGCTTTCAAGATACTCCCCCAGACTTTGCAGCCACCATGAGAAGCCTAAGGGTGGAGATACAGAGCTACAGAGAAGACAACGAGAGATTGATTAAATCTTAGGAGGAGTAGAATCAGTTGAACGCATCCATATTGCATAGTTTGACAGACATTCAAAGAAAGATGAAATCTAAGGATTGGATAGTAAATCCAGAAGGAAGTGAGAGAACTGCTAGAGGAAGAAAGTGATCTCCAAGTGGGTCATCTGACTCTAAAAAATCCACTGATGGTTCAAGTTTTTCCTCTCATGGGAATAAAAGAAAGAGATATCCTAGTGGGTCATCTGACTCTAGAAGATCTATTGAAGATTCAAGATCTTCATCTCACAGGGGTAGGAGGAAGAGGCGTTACCAGAATCACTCACGAGATGAATTTAGGAATGCAAAGCCACCTACCTTCAATGGTGAGGTA
Source organism: Pseudotsuga menziesii (assembly GCA_001517045.1). Taxonomy (NCBI): domain Eukaryota; kingdom Viridiplantae; phylum Streptophyta; class Pinopsida; order Pinales; family Pinaceae; genus Pseudotsuga; species Pseudotsuga menziesii. Next base: position 75,178 of record LPNX011143289.1, read on the forward strand.
AATACTGGTCAAGAAAATAAATCTTGGCTTTTGGGAATAAGAAAATATTTCCAAGTCCAAGATTATTCTGGAAATATGAAAGCTCGAGTAGCCATTTTCAATCTGACAGGAAGAGTGTCTATTTGGTTGGAAAACTTCAGGAAAGTAAAGAAGATAAATGAAACGAAGATTGTTTGGAAACAACTCTAGAAATATTTCAATCAAAAGTACCTCTCTGACCAGTACTATGTGTTATATTTTTAACATTAAGCTAGCATAAAATTAGGATCTTTAACTGAGAGAACAACAAGCACAGCGATCAAACACAAGAGACAATGAGCACGGTGTTTTTCCTTGGGGAAACCATAAACGGAGAAAACCCTACAACTTCCTCAGAGATAGAATCAACACCAAAAGTGAAACCCAAAAATAGTAAGATGATCTCCCGACAGCAGTAACCTCTTTCTTCCTTTCCCCAGTGTCTTTCTCTTCCTCGGCTATGCTCTACAACTGAGTGTGAGTGAGTGTGTGATAAATAGAGAGGTTAGCTCTCTATTTATACTAATTCTTGACTTGACTAAACCTAACTATGGCTGACTTCACTAGGTGAGTCTAATAACCCTAGTGCCCTAGAACTGCGGAGACTTTAACCCTTAGACAATAGGAGGGTTACCCACCTTGATTTGACATGACTTGTTTACATTATAGAAACTCCCGATAGGAACCTAGGGGCATGACATGACTCAAGTACATTAAAAATATATCCCAGAATAAACATCGGGTTACAATACATAATAAATACAAGTGAATACATTCCAAAGTTACAATTACATCAACACTCCCTCTTAACTAGGAAGGTATTCTCTTGAAAACATTTATCATCACAAGTCTTCTTCTCTGTATCATCTAGATCACCATCGAGTCCTCATCATATTCACCTTCAAGTCATGTCTATCTTCAAGTCACCTTCATCTTCAAGTCATCTTCACCTGGATCTAGATCATCACTCGATCTGGATCATCCCTCGATCTGGATCATCATCTCTGGATCTGGATCATCCCTCTATCTGGATCATCTTTGCTAGATAATCATTACTAGATCTTCATGGGTGTTATCTCATGAATATTCTTGTCATAAGAAGTTCTACAGAGCCAGCCCTTTTTCATGCTGGTTGTAGGCCTAGCCTCCATGTAGGTCTTCTTCCAGCACTTATATCTGACCCTCAGTCAGAATGGCCTGCCCAACACTTATATCTGATCATGTAGGAACCAATCCTATAATCATATCAGAAAGGCATGCCCAACACTCACATATGACCATGTAGGAACACCTCCCACAACCCTGTCAGAAAGGCCCAGCACTCACATCTATCAACCAATGTCAGAAAGGCTCAGCACTTACACTCGGCCATGCGAGGAACCAATCCTCCATGCCGAAAGGCTCTGCAGTTACATCTGACAACCAATATCAGAAGGGCTCAGCACTTATATTCGACCATACAAGGAACTAATCCTTCATGACGAAAGGTATCTGCACTTACATCTGACAACCAATGTCAGAAGGGCTTGCACTCACATCTGATCATGTAGGAACCAATCCTATAGTCATATCAAAATGGCCCCCAGTCCCAGACTGAGCTACCCGATAACTGACTAGGTGCCTCCATTCCAAGAATGGCATTCAGTGCTTACTTCTGATCATGTAGGAACCAATCCTACAGTCACTTCAGAATGGCTCAGCACTCACATCTGACATGGAAGGAACCAATCCTCTCACCATGACAGAATGGCTCAGCCCTTACATCTGACCATGGAAGGAACCAATCCTCTCACCATGTCAGAATGGCTTTGGGTCTCATCATTTCCCCTTGGAGGAAACCTCAATCTGGAGAACACCAAGCTTCTCCCTGAAGTATTCAAACTTCACCCTAGCCAATGGCTTTGTCAACACATCAGCTATATGTTCCTCCATCGCAACATACTGAAGCTTCAATGCTCCCCTCTACACCATATCCCTAATATAGTGATACTTGATCTCGATATGATTCAACTTGTCATGGAACACTGGATTCTTTGAGAACTTCACGAAACTTTTGGTTGTCACAATGTATACAAGTAGCATCCATCTAGAGATCAAATAAATCCGACAGTAGCTTCCGCACCCATACTGACTCACAATTAGCTGAACAAGCTGCGACATACTTTGCTTCAACTATACTCAATGCCACATAGGATTGCTTCCTGCTAAACCAAGATATCACACCTGATCCCATATTGAAGCAACACCCTGAAGTGCTCTTCCTATCGATGGCACTGCCTGCCCAATCTGAATCAACATAACCCTCCAGGTCAATCTTCCGAATCACCTCATACTTGAGCCCACAATCAATTGTATCCCTCAAGTACCTTAGAATATTTGCAGCAATCAAGTGAACATGTCTTAGATCTATCAAGAACTGGATCAAGGTGTTTACAGTAAAGCAAATGTCTAGTCTTGTGATCGTCAGATACTTCAAGGACCCAATCATCTGACGATACATCGTAGCATCAAGCGTCTCTGATGAAGCATCACTCAATAGCTTCAAGTTTGATGCCATAGGTGTGGTCATGGCCTTGCAGTCCATCATCCCAAACCTCTCCAGGATCTCTACTGTATACTTCCCTTGTCCGAGGGAGATTCCATCCGCATTCTACCACATTCTGCCACATAACCCTAGAAGATCAACTGTCATAAAGTTTGCGGCCCCAAGGTGGTAAGTTGAACAGTCAACTTCTCGAGGTCATAAATTTTGCATACGATCCTCGATTTGGGCGTTCAATATCTCATTGGAAAGGTATATCTAATATTTACAACTTTTGATCAGCCAATGTCAAACATATGGCCCCAAATTGCCAAAAAATGTCATTTAGGGCCTCAAAATGGCCCCGAAGGTTTGGGACCTGAAAAACTGTAGAAAAATAACTAGGAAACTACCATTGTTTTGAGCCACTGGAATAGGTGGGTGGCCACCGATATCCATCTATATCAATCCTCCCTACTTAGGAAGCAATGGTCTCCATTGCATCAAATCCTGTATCATGTCTCGAACTATGTGTTGAGTTGATCTCATGTTGCGACATTTGCTGAAGTGAAGAGGCTTCCTTTCTTTGGCATCCAGAGAGGGTTGTAATTGTTGTATGGATGATTTTTTTATGGATAAGCACCTTGAATGCATTGCCTTGCATTGTAGAGGTACTCAGATAGATGAGGAAACAATGGCTCTGTCTTCTTCTTGTGTCTGATGAGCAGAGACACCCTGTGTAGAGGGTGTGGAGGTCTCTGTGATATTATGTTCTCCTCCAGATGCAATTGTGAGGAGGAATAATTTCTTGGTGTGGGAGGTTATCGTCCTACCTTGCGAGACTTTGTGAGGTGCAATGGTCTCTGGTATTCGATAGAGTTTTCCTCCCAAAGTAACAATGACACTGCGAGGCCGTGACTCATATACAACATGACACTTCCACATATATGGTTGTCCTAAAAGAACATAACAGACTTCAAGTGGGACCACATCACACAGTACCTTGTCTTTGAAAGGCTTGATGCCATATGGTAGGGGGAATTATTGAGTAATGCGTATACCTCGTCCTTGGCCTAGCCAACCAACGCTGTAAGGTTGCGAGTGTGGTGTTGTCGAAAGCTCCAATCTCTTGATGAATTCTGCTGATATTAGGTTCTTTTGGCTATCGTTGTCAACAACAAAATGTAGAGGCATCCCCTTCACCCACATCTACGAGTGGAATAGGCGCTCCTCTACCTCTGACTCTTCAGGATCCTCTAGTCTAATCTATGTAGTAGCAACAGTGGCAGTGGGGTCTACATCAATGATCTGCCTCCCATTGTATGTGGCTGTGGCATTGGGTTTGGAATCAGAATCAGGATCTGATTCTGAAGATTTGATCTCAACTACTAATGGCTACTTTGAGTGACATTCATCAGTGTTATTCCAAGGGCTTTTATGAAATTAGCACCACTTACAAGTGTCCTTATTTTTATTTCCATCCCCCTTCTTTGCTTGTGGTGGGGACTGGTTGTTCTTTTCTTTTGCTATGTTCTGTGGGCTAGGGTTTCCCTTGCGTTCTTCTGCGGTGGATTCACAGGTCTAGAGTCTCGCTTGTTCTTCTGTTGAAATTTCTCCTCGATTTTGACAGCATACCGATAGGTGGATCCAAGTGAAGAGATGTCAAGGAAGTCCATCTCAGTTCAGATGTACCGATGTATACCACTACGATATTTCAAAATCAAGTGTCACTCGGAGTCCTTAATACTTAGCTTTGTACGCAAGGTATGAAATTTGTTAGTGTACTCTAACACCGTTTGGTCCCTTTCTTGATACAGAATGGTCCATTTTGTGTATTGGTCCTCATAGTTTCCCACAGGGTAATACCGTTCCCTGATGACATCTATGAAAGAAGCCCAAGTGGGATTTGTTTCAAACATTCCAGACTCGTCTGATGAGTTTTTCTCACAATAAGTACCCCACCAATTTTGGACATGGGGGACTGCCTTAAGGAGCGCAAAGGTGATCTTTTCTCTGTCGAAAATATTGTGGACAGAGAAATACCCTTCTAGAACATTCAACCAATTATCTAGAGCATCTACATTGATTTTTCCTTCAAATAAAGGAATATCAAAGTTAACTTGTACCTTGAAGGGAGTTGCATCCCCGAACCGATTGCTTGTTGAAGACGCACTTTCCCCTGCCAACATTCATAGAAGGATTTGGGTGAAACTATCCATCATCTCATTCCTCTATCACTCGAGGGCTTCCTCAAGCAGTGATTTGATAGGATCTCCTACTTCGTCATCTCTCTTTTCTTCCACCATGGGAGGTTGTTTGGGACGGCGATAATGATCAAGTGAAACTAGTTCGAGACCAAACTCTCTATACTCGGACCTCGTCGGGGACATGTGCCGAGAAACAATCAAAGAGCACATTGCTCTGATACCATTGATCTGGATTTATGCATGAACAAAATGAAAGAAGATATACATAATTGTAATCACAAACATTTTGCAAAGATAATAGAGATATAGTAACACATATTCTATTAAATGGCGGAAATAGAACAAACTGTAATACAATTGCTAGAATGGTGGTAGCTATCTCTGAGAAGAGATATGGCTGCTACGCTCATCTGTGCCAAGCTGAATACAAAATGAGGCCAAAGAGGCCTATTTATAATAAGAATGAGGTGAGAACCCCAAAAGTCCGAAACGTAACCCTAGAAGATGAACCGTCATAAAGTTTGCGGCCCCAAGGTTGTAAGTTGAATAGACAACTTCCTGGGGTCATAATGTTTGCATACGATCTCCAATTTGGGCGTTCAATAGCTCATTGGAAAAGTATATCTAAGCTTTACAACTTTTGGTCGGTCGACTTCAACCATTTGGCCCTGAATTGCCAAAAAACGTCGTTTAGGGCCTCAAAATGGCCCCGGAAGTTTGGGACCCGAAAAATTGTAGAAAAATAACTAGGAAACTGCCACAATGGGCAATTGTTTTGAGCCATTGGAATAGGTGGGTGGCCACTGATCGCCATCTAGATCAATCCCAAACATCATCCTTCATGATCAATTGATACTCTTCGATCATAGCATCCTTCCATTCTTTTCGTTTTGCCACTTCTTCATAATTGGAAGGTTATTTATTGATAAAGTCACATAGTAAAGCTACATATCCAGAGCAGGATCTGGTTCTCTTTCTTTCTTTGTGATTCTCTTCTGGAGCCCCATATCTTTTCACACCTTGGATAATTTCTCGTACCCAAGCAGGTTTCCTCTCATGAGGATTATTCTCCTGAGGTGGATCTACAGGTCTTTGTGCTTCTTCAAATTCTAGATCTTCTTCTTGAATTTCTTCATTCATGGTTGTATCATGAATTCTGGGTGCTTCTACTTCTTTGGGATCTTCAGCAGGTCTCTTTCTAGATTTGTTGTAAGCTGTGTCTTTGTCAAATGTCACATCCCTGCTGATGTCGATCTTCTTGAAGAGGAAAAATTGCATCATCATATAGATCAGTGTGCATCTTCTTTACATTCAAGTTTTCACTCCATGGTTCCACCTAAACGCACAAGATAAAATTAATTGTAGTACTAGGTTAAAAATTTTAGCAATTTGAGTGATAAGTTAGTGATGTGTTCGGGCATCGTTAAGTGAAGGAGCTGTTGTTACTCATCCGCATTATATCCCGGGACTTGTGTGGTTATTCCATGTACCATCGATATATCAAATGGCCTTTCACGTACCCTTGAGGTATATAGAAAGGTACTTCACGTACCTGATTGTATATAGGAAGGCCCCTTGTGAATAGTTATGCATTAGACAACACTACTACTGATTTGAGCTCCCACGTACCTTGCATCTATCGGGATACCCTTTTAGGAATCCTCAAACCATCTGATTTAGCCTTTTGGCATGTCCTTTGAGGTTCCTGACTCTTATCCACTCCTTTCACATGTTTGCTTCTTTCTTTTAGTTTGAGTAGTACTTGATTTTGCGTGGTATTTAGGAGGTTTTTAGAGAGTTTAGAGATGGCATCCCAATCTGGGACTACTACTCAATAGGTCCCTTTCCAAGGTGTACCTTTTGTATTCCCTCCAAGTGAAGGTATTTGTCCTCCCTTTATTGCCACTCTAAATCTTCTTGGATTAACTATAGGATTACTAGTCTAGATGTTTAATCCGGTAATTCCTGTTACACCTAATGTCTCAAATGTCACCTCTCCTTCAAGAGAGGATTGACCTCAACCTAATCCCTCTCCTTCTTCGTCGGTTGTTTCTTCATCCCTTTCTTCTTCTTCGCTTGACCAAATCTCTATGGTTACTAGTCATGTGGATAAGAAGAAGAATAAAGGGAAGGGTAAGAAGAAGAAGGATAAAAAAGAGAAAAAGCAGCAACCATCTGCTCTTGTTGGTGCCCATTCTAAGAGAACACTCGAAAAACTCAAGTTACCTTGTAAGATTTGCAAGGGGGACCACCTTCTTAAGGAGTGTCCTGGTCTCTCCCGTGTATAAGAAGAGTGGTCTAAAAGGTCCAAAACGTATGTGTCATCAACCTCTGATCATCATGTTGATGACACTCCCTCAACCAGTGACCCGTTGGTAAAATGTTGTAAGGGGAAAGTCGTGTATCCTTGTTTGATATGCAAGGATATTCATCGTACTTTTCTTTGTCCAAGCATGGATGAAGCTTTGTGTTGGTTGGAAAATACTATTGATCATCAACAGGTGATTCCAACAAGTGCTAGTAAGCTATCCCTTTAGCCCCCGCTGGTTGACCAAGTGATCAATTCAGTTTCATCTATAATTGATCGCACTCTTCCTTCGGAGAGTGAAGTGGTCAATTCGATGTCATTTCCACCCGATCCCTATATTTCATTAGAGATTGTTAAGACTAAAGTAGTTGCTTTGACCAAATCTTTGTATTGTTCTTCTCTCATAGTAGAGAATGAACCAAAACCTGCTGAAGTTTTTATGCTTCGTTCTGGTTGTTCTTGACAAGAGGAAATTTTGTTTGTTTCAACAAAACCCTCTCCGAGTAGTGAAGTTATTTCCTTTGATTGGAGTAACCTAACAGAGTCTTTTCTTCATTCGAGTGTTCCTTTCTAGATAGTTGTGAATGTTACTGCTAGGTGGATACTTCGCACTATTGTTGACGAAGGGGCTTCTGTTAGTATTCTATCCTCAACTGCTTGGCAAGCTTTAGGTTCTCCTTAGCTTGTGCCAGCCATCGATCAAATACTGGCTTTTAATCATAGGCCTACCTCACCTTTAGGGACCCTTCCTTATTTTCCTATTACATTAGGAGGGAAAACTATCTGCATTGATGTTATGGTGGTCCAAGGTCCTTTAGATTTCAATCTGCTCCTTGGACATGATTATGTTTATGCCATGAAGTTTGTTGTGTCCACACTTTGTAGAGTTATTCATTTTCCCCATGATGGGAATATTGTGACCATTGATCAGCTTTCCTTTGTTACACTTGACCATCGCGTGACTCCTAGTAATCAGACTGCCCTGAATGTGCCGCATGTTCTTGTGATTCATTCCCCTTCTTCTAGTTAGCTTCTTCCCATCATAGATAAAATGGGGGGCATGGCTCTAATCTATGGAAATCATAATGGAGCTAAGCCACTAGCTTTTATGTAATGGGGGAAACCTACCAACCTCTGGATATCATGTTTGGTAGGAGCGGGTTGGAGAGCATAGTTTACTTTTGGTTTCAAGCTCGTTCAAAAATAAAACCACTCCTCAAGCATAGTTTACCTTTTGGTTTCAAGCTTGCATAAAAATGAAATAATTCTTGAGAAAATTTCCCATTCTATGTCAAGCTCATTAAAAAATGAAATGGATCTCCTCAGGCATAGTTTACCTTTTGGTTTCAAGCTTGCATAAAAATGAAACCATTCTTGAGCAAAGTTCCCATTCTATGTCAAGCTCATTGAAAAATGAAATGGATCTTCTCAAGCATAGTTTACCTTTTGGTTTCAAGCTTGCATAAAAATGAAATAATTCTTCAGCAAAGTTCCCATTCTATGTCAATCTCATTAAAAAATGAAATAGATCTCCTCAAGCATAGTTTACCTTTTGGTTTCAAGCTTGCATAAAAATGAAACCATTCTTGAGCATAGTTCATTTTCTATGTCAAGATAATTAAAAAATGAAATGGATCTCCTTAAGCATAGTTTACATTTTGGTTTCAAGATTGCATAAAAATGAAACCATGTTCCAATCATAGTTACCTTCTGTTTTAAGCTTGTGTAAAAATGAAACAGATCCCCTTCCCTTGAATCGAGTCTTCACTTTAGTGTTAGAACTTGAACCTTATTTTCACTTGCCCAATTCTTGTTCTTCCTACCCCCCTGGTGAACATTGTCACATTAGTAACCAGGTTTTTAGGTTGGGTATGGAAGAAGAATCGTCAAATAAAATGAAGCTTCAGGGCATGTCGAGCCTCTAGAAACCATGCTAGGGGTAAGTTTCGCTAGCAATCATGCTGGGGGAAAGATTCCAACCTCTGTATATCATGTTAATGGGATTTTTCAAGCATAGTTTACCCATTGGTTTCTAGATTGCGTAAAAATGAAACCAATCTTCGAGCATTCTTTCAATTGATCTTCGAGCTCATTAGAAATAGTAATATGGTGTTGAGCTTACTTTTCATTTTTTGCACTTTGGTTAAAACATGAAAAGTGGTTTGAACTTAGTTTATTACTTTTTCATGCTCTGGATTCAAACATGAAAAAGGTTAGCGGAGTCTTCTTTAAACTCTTTTTGGACTCTTAAAATGTGAAAATATAGTCGAGCGATCTTGTCTTCCTCATGCTCATTAAATCATTTGAAGAGTCCTCTCTCTGACGGTAGGTTATCTCTTTTTCGGTTTAGATAGACTATTTATGAAAAAGGAACACTCCAGCCAATCATTAATAGAAGAGTTCTCTAAGGTATTATTTTATACTTTTTCAGGCCTTAGGGAGTAAATCATACAAAAAAGGACCCTTTGGAGTCTTCTTACATAATCGTTTAGACTCTCCAAACATGAAAGATACCGAGTTTTCTTTCATTGGACTCATTAAATTAAACATTGAGAGACCCGTTTTGGGGAATGAACCCCTCCTCTCTTAGGTTCGTAAAGCATATGAGTTTGTACTTTTCTTCGAAAGAGCTATACCAAGTGTTTGTTACCCTCTTTGAACTCGTAAATCCAAAAAGAGGCACTTATCAATCATGATGGGGAAATGGGAAAGGAATCATTTTGCAAGTAAATGGCAGTAGTTTGTTGTTACCTTTGAACATGGCACTTATCTGCATATCATTTCAATCAATTGGGTATCCAATTGATCTTCATGATGATCCACTTTCATGAGTCATGTCACTCCTTTGAGTCTTTCAAAAGAATGCATTTTCCACTGTCACATCATGAGTTTGTCCCATTTAGTCATGCTTCCAAGTCTTTTGTCATGTCGCTCAATGTTCAAAGGGAAGTTGAAGAAGTTTTTCCTCTATAGTCAAAATGGTCTTTTTGTTAGTACGTTTGATTCAGTCTTATGGTTACTACATTCACATCATTCCAGAACTATGTTCTGAGTTTCGTGTTGTCAATGTGGGACTCATCATGGCCCTCCTTTGATGAGACTATTCCTGTCAACATCAACTCATTATCCAGGAAATAGTCTTAGTAACAAAAATCTTTGTACCTTGAGGTCTGTATTCCTTAATGGCAAATCCTCTCGCTCTTGACATAGGTTCACATCATTGACCTCTGATCGATAGAATTGACTGGGTGTTTGACATCAAGACATTTATTCACACTCAGTATATTGTACTAGGGTACCTTGGGAATCATTGACATCAATGGTGATCTCCCTCTCACTTATTAATGGTTCACATCATTGACCAGTAATCAAGTGGTTTCTACCATGTTCGACTTCAGATCATTGTAATCACATGGATAGAATCATACTTTGCAGAAGACGAGACAAAGACCCTGGGTATTTGTTTAAAGTGCTCATTGCTTTTCCACAGGTTGTGATGGATTTTTGTATATCTAGCATGGATCCACATTTGTAAGGTTGTGGCTATGCTATAATTTGTGTCTGTATGACATAGATATACATTGTCTATCTGGTAGCTATGTCCAATTTTGAGTCCTCTATCACATGGATCTACACTGTATTCTAGTAGCCATGCTTGTTTATTCCTCCCATGGATATACATTGTATTGGTCTACAGCCATGAGTTGGTTACATTTGTCTATGAGTAAAAAATATTGATGTACTATAGATGCCTACTTGACGACATACTCCAATCGAGCTGACATTTTCACCTCGAAGTGACAGCTTGTTCTCTCAAAGCTCTTGTTTATCATATCCCTCTAAGACTCACGCTTTTGGAGGCATTCTGTTATACCCAAATCCTGTCACCACCATGTGATAAGACCTTTGACTTACATATTTTCCCCTAATCCCAGCACTTAGAGTGGAAACCCATGTTGCTTGTCAATTCTACATGAAAAAACTCAACATCGCACTTTCCTTGTGGCCCATGAGTAGTACCTTGCTCGCACCGCCTGCATCCCGTTTTCCATAAGTGATGCCACCACCTGTGGTCTTTGGTCCATAAGTGTTTCTCATCTAAACCGCTCTGTCATAAGAGAAGAAAAGAGGTACCCGGGGTAAAATGGGAAAAAGAGAATTTTCTCGAGGCTTCTAGATCATGAGCCTCATGTCCTCCCTTATCCCTATCATTGTGGATCAGTTGAGCTCAAGATCCCCCATCATAGGATATTAGAGGCCACCTCATCCACAAATATCTCAACCATTCTGTTGCTGCCGCAACCTTTTCCCCGACTTCAGTTTTTCACTTAAATTCTGGGACCCCTCCTTATCTTGATTTACTTGAATCTAAGGTTGAAATTTTGGCGTCTTTGAGTATCTTTGCTTTAAAGTTGAGCATCCGTCTTGTTGGCTGGTCGTGTTCAGTTCAGTGTGAGTCGTGAGATCGGTTTTAACACTTTTAAGAGTGTGAAGGTTCACCTTAGCAAAATTTTGGTTTTGGCCTCATTTGAGCCTTAGCGGTGTTAGTTCTTCTCGTTGGATCGGGTATCTTTTGGAAGAAGTGGAGTCTTATATCACTCGCCGTTGCGGCTCTTAGACCAAAGTCTCCGTCCGATCCACTTCTCTCCGACGCCCGATTCGGGTTGTGATTCGCTTGCCCCAGATTTCCGATTCACCCGACGTTGCGGCTGGGGAGATACAGTCGGGCCCCGACATGAGTTTCACCCGACACCCGACCTCCATCGCCTTTTTGTAGCCTGCGTTCCGTCTACCGTTGCGGGTGGCAGAGTAGTTTGTCGTCCGATCCACTCCTCTCCGCCGCCCGATCACCTACGACGCTCGTGTTTCCGCTCCCCCTCTTCTGGCACTCCTCCGCCGTTGCGGCTCCTGGAGCCTTCTCCCATCCGGTGTAAGAACCTTGTCTCACCCGATCTAAGAACTGCCCGAATGCCGATTTACCTTTTCGTTGCCGTCCCGAGCCTCCGCAGTTCCTCACCCGGATGAACAAGGCTAGCTCGTTGTGAATATATCATTATAATTTTAAAATTATGGATGCCTAATGTCTGAATTCAATGGATAATGCACCAAGTTTGTATGCAGAGATCATCTCATGAATCGCTGAAGCAGAGCATCGCGCCGGAAAAGACAACGTGAATGAATGACCGAGGCGCCGATGGGACATTTTCTTTTTAGCGGTTACTGTCAGAAAATAAACGCCTGTGGAAATGATGGAGAAGGTGAAACGACCGGGAAAGAAACTGAATCGTCAAGGGCATTGAAAAGACGCGTTGAGGGAACCCAGAGGACATGAGTTGTAGTTTAAATAATGGGAAGCTCGATGAAAGGAGGGCTTTTTCCCTTAGAAAATTTTGTAATTGTTGACTTGTAAGAGGAACTATTTCGTTTTGCGAAGTGAACTGCAATTCTGTCTGCTGGAAAGAGTAAAGAAGTGAAATGTACCAATGCTATTCAATGAATAATGCTGAAGAAGAACTATTTCATGTTCAGCTGTATTGCATGCGCTGTAAGGATATTTGATGTTTCGAACCTAAGTTCTTGTTAATTATTTTGCAGTCTTTTCTGGGATGCATTTGCACTATGAGCAATAATTGTTGTTATAGAATGATCGGCTAACTGGTTATTTGAATATTTGTAGTTTTCATATGCTGTAGGAAAAGTATCAGCTATCTGTGATTTTTCTTACTGTATGTGATTTTGTATTGCTCAGTTATGTTGATAGCCTCGCTCCCTAGGGATAGTTTAGATAGTTAGTTATTTCTGTTCGTATCTGGTTTGTTTGCTTGTGAGCATAAGACGAGAGGTAAGAACCTG